>JAZBHA010000830.1:0-23694 GCA_037464855.1 Iselma pallidipennis | reverse complement strand
TCTGAATTATGTAGTTTTACAATCAATCAATATTTTTATTCTCTTATACTTTTTTTTATTTGTAGAATCTTTTATTGTTACTTACAAACGGCTAATGGTAGAGAAATAATTAATTCGTTGCAGTAATGATAACAACAGAGTATATCTGACAGAGTTGCAACTAATGATTAGTTTGTACTTCAATCGACTACTGAAATATTTAATAGAAAATCGATCAGGATTATATCTATGTGCAAAACTATTATAACATTTCCCGCTATTAATCTAGTTCAGTTTTCGATTGAATCTTTAATAAAATCTGGTGAACGACTGGTTTACAATTTCAAAGAAAGAAAAGATTCCCCCAATTCTAGTCTGGTGGAAGAAGCTTTATATAAATTAATAAATGGATAACAATAATATAGGTTAAATAAGTAGTTCATTTTCCGGCACAGTTTTTGTCCCTTTCTCGAACAATAAGTGTGCTGCTGCTCGATCCCACAAGTCTCCTAGTATTAGTGAATAATTAATAAAAGCACATTTACTTGGTGCTCTCTAAATGGCTGAAACTCTCCCCTCTTCCAATGAACCAATCAACAATCGTTAATATTTGTGATGTCGATCTATTTCAAATTTCTAGTGTCATCTTTACTATCCTATCATCATACCTATATGTGTACTGTAAAGTTTTCAACATTTCTAATACTATATCAAGAATGACAATCGGTAGATTTGTTTAGTTGATGAAACCGTTTCGACGGAAGGACTTCTTATTTTTACTTTTTCCTAAGTTGCGTTTACTTAAGTTCTCATTTGATTCGATTAGATGTTGTTATCAGTGTTATCATAAAGCGAAAGATTCGAATAAAAGAAAAATGCGTTTACCGGCGAAAATTGCCATCGGCTCAACTATAGCACTTGTTTTTATTATTGTTGTTGGATTTGTGGCTTTTCCAAAAATGATTAAAGGCAAAGTGAAAAGTGTAAGTATATAATTAGCGATTTGTTTCGCGTTTTTTTTTTTTTTGTATTAAGAATCAGGCTTTATTGTAATTATCATGCGTAACAGGAAGCATGAAGAAGCGAAAAAGTACTTGTAAATGTGTATGATTAAAATTTCGAAATATAATGTAAGCAAATAGGAATTTACTAATTATTACAAATATTACTTAATTAGTATTAGTATTACTTGGTATTACCAATTACCTATTATTTATTGCATCCTGTATATTTCTATACATTTTTTCTTTTGAATTAATCCTTTATTAAAATTGAAAATAATATTAAATTGTTTATAAAATATCTAATTATCTTCAACAAATTACTTAATTTGTTTGATAATTTTGTTAGATCTTCAAAATTTTTATTACTCTCTTATTAATTAAGCATTTTCACAGGTGAAACAATACGGCAATTTTCCTCCGGTAATTTATTTTTGTTTTTCTTCTTTATTTATTTAGGATCTCCTGTTTTTAAACATTAAATAGAGTCTCTATGTAATAGTCTAGAAATAAGACGCCTGATGTCTTGTAATGAAGTTTTTTAAAACTAGCTATACCTATAGACAGTGGCGGATTTAGCCTTCAAGGGGCCCTAGACGTTACAGATTTTTGGGGCTCTATTAATAATAATTTGCCTGTAGGGGTCCCGTAAGACAGGGGACCCCAACAGACAAAGCTGATAGCAAGAATTATTCTTCGAATAAAAAGATTGTCAATAGATTTAAAAAAATTACAAAATAGGAAAGACTGCGATAATCTGTAAAGTACATACGAATTTTTATTGTCATGTGGGCCCCCACTGCCTGTCTTACGGGGCCCGAGGCGGTCGCCTCCACAGCCTGTGGGTAAATCCGCCACTGTATATAGAAATTAATCATTGCAAATAATCATTGAAAACAATTAAGAAAAAAAAATTATCTGAAAGGTAGTCTAATGAGTGAGTTAGTTTTTCTTTCAATATTGGAAGCCAGTCATTAGCAAATCTGATAGGCAGTTGAAACTAACAATAAATCTAGAATCTAACGATTTTATGAAACACTCCAAATAGACTCATAAGTGGGAATTAAAAATTAAAGACTCTTCAACATTAACTTGTGTGACATCGACAATTTGGGATGATAAATTATTCATAACAATTCTTTCCTATCCTATATTTATCTATTCTTGGATACGTCTTCTAATTCTACTTTTCCTGCCTTTTCTTTCGATAAAAAAACGATTTTTTTTTTGTTGAACTTTAACTGTTAAACAGTTTCAGGATTTTTCACTATTTCAGTACAATTTCGGCTTCTCATGCAAGAATTAAACCAATTAAAATTCTTTTTCATTGTTTTATTTAAATTTTTGGAAATTTCCAGATGGTAACATTAGATACAAAGAGCGAAATTAGGAAAATGTTCGTTAAAGTACCATTTCCATTGGATTTTAAAGTTAGAATGTTTAATGTAACGAATCCTATGGAAGTACAAAAAGGTCAATTACCTAAAGTAGAAGAAGTTGGACCATTCTGTTTCCAGTAAGTGAATTATTAAAAAAAAAAACACAGTAATACAATCACACAAATTAATTACAATTATTATTAGAGAATGGAAAGAAAAAGTCGATATTCAAGATAATGAAGACGACGATGTAATGTTTTATCGATCAAAAGATACATTTACACGAGCAAATTGGCCTGGATGTTTATCAGGTGAAGAAATGATAACAATCCCTCAACCAATGATAGTTGTAAGAATTGACAAATTTTTATTATATTTTTCAATTACTCTTATAAGTCTTGTTTAGGGTATGGTGAATACATTGATGAGAACTAAACCAGCAATGTTAACTCTAGCGGGAAAAGCAATAAATTCGATTTTCAGAAACCCAAATTCCATATTTATGACGGCTAAAGCTATTGATATATTATTTGATGGTGTTATAATTGATTGTGATGTTAAAGATTTTGCTGGGAAAGCTGTCTGTACACAACTTAGAACTGAAGCAACCGATTTAAGACATGTTTCTGACACGGAATTAGCTTTTGCCTTCATGGCACCGGTATATAATTCACTGTTTCTAAAGAGTTCGACAATTCATACGAATATTTGTAGAAAAATGGAACACCAGGCAAAGTTTTCAAGGTACATCGTGGTAATAGGGTATCTCATGATGTTGGTGTTGTAATTGAATATGATGGTAAACCCAAAATGGAAGTCTGGCCAACTGAGGAATGTAATCAGTATAAAGGGACGGATGGTACGATTTTTGCACCGTTTCTTACAAAAGAGGAAGGTTTAGCATCGTTCGCACCAGATTTGTGTCGGTAATGCCTTCAGAAATGCTTTCAACTTTACAAGTTTTCTCAAAAAAAAAATGTTGTTCTAGGTCTCTGGTGGCAGTTTATGAAAAAGATACAAAATATGATGGTATTCCTGTTCGAATATATACCGCCACATTAGGAGATATGTCTAAAAATCCGGATGAAAAGTGTTACTGTTTCACTCCGGACACTTGTTTGAAACGAGGATTATATGATTTATTTAAATGTGTTGGTGTACCAATCTATGTATCATTACCACATTTCTATGAATCAGATGAAAGTTATCTTAAGGGTGTCATCGGTCTGAATCCGAATAAAGATGATCATGGCATTACTATATTATTTGAATCGGTAATCTGTTATCATCCACTTTTGAATTTGTAACAATTTTAAGTCGTTTATTTTTTAGATGACTGGAGGTCCAGTAGCCGCAAGGAAACGTTTACAATTCAATATGCCAATAGAACCTAATGATAAATTACCAATTTTCAAAGATCTCCCAAGAACTGTCCTACCATTATTCTGGGTGGAAGAGGTATTTATAAAACATTTCTCACATTTAATTGGATTTAACTTGAAATTTTTGTAATTGTTTAGGGTGTAGCTCTTAATAATACATTCACTGGACCACTGAAACAGTTATTTAAAATGATGAAAATTGTAAAAATTGTCAAATGGGTAGTTATATTATGTTCATTGGGTGGTTTAGGTATTGCTGCTTATCTACATTTTGGTAAAAATGGTGATATCCATTCAACACCAACACATAAAGTTAAACCAAATGATAATAGTGTTACATCAGTAAGTCATGGTGATGCTTTTGGGGGGCATGTAAATCCAGCCATGTCCGATAATGATATTGATAAATACTGATAGATTGTTATTAAATAATTTAGAATCTCTCATAGTTAGTTGCACTTCAATTGTTTCTTTTCTCAGAGGATTATATTTTTGTTGGAAATTTTTAAAATAATCATGTGAAATAGTGCCTTAAATCTATAGAGATTTGTTATTTCGGTAATAAATGTTACGGAAACTTCTAGTAAAATACGATAAATTACATTCATCATTTAAAAGTTGTTTTTTTTCCTTCTGCTGGAAACTTGTACACGCTTTTAAACATTGTTATACAATAGTTTATAACAATTTTGCTGCTTTTATAAAATATATCTAGATTATTAAGATTAGACTTTGAATGATACATATTTTAAATGATGGATGTAATTTATAGTTTAGTTAGTTAAATACACAGTACTGTGATTATTTAAATTAATGGGTATGTCCAGCGAGGCTAAGCGCTTACAGCGCTTGTACGCTCAGAGAAAACATAGCGGTGTGTTAATTAGTTGCAATTGTTTTATCTTCGCTGAACTACACAGCTGCAGATATGTTGAGATTCAGCGCGAATGTAGCAACTCGAGTTCAGCGGATTAGTATTCTCAACCGTTGTAAACGCTTATCCTCGCTGGACATACCCAATGGTAGCACATTTAATTTTTAAATAAGTATTGTGATTATTTTTATATTCCTTGCTAGTCAAATAAAGTTTTTCTTCTGTTATGCACTTTTATTTAATTTTTGTCCAATTCAAACAACAAAACTGAGTACAATACTTTCTAACTAGGATGCCACATGTACTATTTTAGTAAAGAATAGAGACTTTACACCATACGTTCTTAGTCGAGGGTACACGACAGAGAAAAATCCAATCTTTGTCGGTCACACGCGATTTCAGACAGAAATTAGGCAAAAATGCCAAGTTTTTACTGACTATCGGCAACCTTTGATGAACTGTTGATTTACTTGATTTACTAAAACAGTTAAACGCACATGAAGCTAGTACGCAGTATGCCCTTCATTGTATACATTATGCATCCTTCTAAGGCCGTGATCATATCAGCACGCCGAATAGTGTACGACCAAGTTAATTGCGTGAAGGGCACTGAACACGAGTCTGGAAATATATAGTTGGATTCAAACGCAACTCTTCATCTTTATCTTTATGTCTAAGGAGTTGCTTGGCAGTTAAAATCAATTCAAACCAAATCCACATCTTTATCTCCATCTTCATTTTCTCCCCACACATTTACAGCTGACAAACTCGGCTTCCTGTGAGGAGCAAGCAAATCCTTAAAGAGTGAGGACGCTTGAATTGAAATTTCCTTACGGATATCCATAAAGAGTGAGAAGAAGATAAAGATGTAGAATTCAATTTGAATCAAACGGATAGGCTTCCTATAGGACTCAGTGTATTGATAATGTGTCTGAACACTTTTATTTAAAAATATGGTTAGATTTTTGTGGCGTAGACTGACAGTCTCAGCGGTACACTGTTTGGTACGCTCACATGAACGCAGCCTAACACCGCAGATACTTGTGCTGATTTTTCGCGACTCACAATCAGCGCGAATTACGCTATCAATTTGTCGAATTCAAACATATTGAGAAAATGCAATTTATTCGAATTGTTAATTGGACGCGAACGCGATTGATTGGCGCGTTTATTGCCTGGTTGTTCGTTATTATTTCAATCTGACATGTTTCATTACATAATTTTTACCTTGAAAATAAAGATGATATCCACAGATTCTAATTATGCACGACAGAAACAGTAAGATGCGATTGTAATTTTAAGTTGTAGGTTTTTTATATAAGGGGCATTAATGTATTATATTTAGAAACATTTAAAAATCAAGAGAAAAAATCTCATTTACACCAAGATAGAATAATATTTGACAATCATAACTTACCCTTTTTTGTTGATTTTTTTTACAACAAACAGTGAATCAGCAGTTGAACATCATCGATTTCATATAAACAACTACCCTTAAGTATTTCTAAATACCTTGACTATAATGAGAGTTGTTGAACGGCAAGAAATTAAATATTAAGGGAAACGTTTTCTTGATGGTAACGATCCTTGTCTAATGGATTATCAAAGTCCTTTGTTATTTTTCTACCTATAGGTATATACATATTTCTCCTTCTCTATCATCACCGCCGCCACCACCGTCTCCCACCATATTATACCATTAGAAATAATAAATAAAGTTTATAGGTAGATCTTGGAAAATATAGTGACTAGTTGTAATTGTGTTGTTGATTTTACAAATAATACGCATAAATATCTGAAAAAAAAATTGTGATGATCAAGAAATTCTAAATTAAAAAATATCTATTTGATACAGATCTATTGAGAGTGCAAGTCAAAATGCAAGTGTATGCAAAAGTTCTAATTGCTTCAGCTGTTTTCACAGTTGGTTCTTTGATATTTTTCTACGCTGCATTTCCACCAATTTTCAAATATCTCGTTAAATATGTGAGTAACCATTTCATATCAACCATACAAAATTAAACGAATTATTATTGTTGATGTGATAATAATTTTGTCAATTTTTTTTTTAAAGCAAACTTCACTACGTCAAGGTAATTTAATGCGAAAATATTATTTGAAATTACCGATACCATTAGATTTTCGTATACATTTTTTCAATGTCACAAATCCGAACGAAGTTCAAAATGGTGCCATACCAATTTTAAATGAAATAGGACCTTACTGTTACGAGTAAGTTGAATAATAACATCTTTTATATTGTCCCGAAAAATACCAGCTTTCATATAATTTTCCACAAATTGTCCTTGGAATCGACTATTTTTGGATTAAATTATATGTAATTTAACAAAACTAATATTAATTAGTCATTACAGTAGGGGATATATGTTGATGAAATTGTAAATTCATGTAATTCGTTACAATGAATGTTCTTCACTATAAAACTCAAACGATAGAAAATGCTTGATTTTCGTAGACAATTTTGCTTTGATTACTTGAGTACCTAAAGGTTTACAGTAGAGTCTCGATTAACCGACGTAAACGGGACTGACGAGTTATCGGATAATCCGAACACGGAAAATGACTAACAATAAGAGAACCGAAAAAGAGGATGACTTTTAAATTCAAGCATGTCGGATAAACGCGACTCTACTGTATAGCAAAATTATAGGAAAAAGTTTGTTTATTGATTGACAAGTCTCATTAAGAGCATGACTACATAAGACACGTGTCATTTATAAAATGTTTAATTGATCAAACTGTTTCCAATTGCAGTGCCTTTAAAGAAAAAATCAACGTTACTGATGATACCGCAGAAGACAGTTTAACATACACCCCATATGAAACGTATTTTTTCAATCAAGAACGCTCTGGAAGTTTATCTCAAGATGATTATGTAACAATTCTTAATCCGATAACAGTTGTAAGTTGAAAAAGTTTCTCTTTGATTTCAAATATTATTTATGAAGTGTCATAGGCAATGGTATCAGCAGTGAATAAAACACAGCCAGCTCTTCTAAATACTCTGAACAAAGCCTTAAATTCAATATTTCATAATCCACAATCGATGTATTTAACCGTAAAAGTACGTGATCTCTTATTTGATGGTGTTATCATTAATTGTACAGTAAAAGATTTTGCTTCAAGAGCTGTATGTTCACAAATCAAACTGCAAATGGCCGATATAAAAGAATTGGAACCGAAAGTTTATTTATTTTCTATATTAGGACCGGTAATTATTGATTTTTTCTTTAATTCTTTGTAAAATTTGATCGTATTTGTAGAAAAATGGTACTATACCTAGACGTGTAAGAGTTCTACGAGGTGCACATAAATCAGAAGATTTAGGCCATTTAATTCGTGTCAATAATCAATCAAAACTTGATATTTGGTCAACAGAAGAGTGTAACCAGTACCATGGTACTGATGGTTGGATATTTCCACCATTCTTACATGATGTCAATCAAATCTGGGCTTATTCACCTGATTTATGCCGGTAGTTATTATAAAATGGGTGATAAATTTTGTATTATTTCCTTTCTTGTTACAGGAGTATTTATATGAATTTTACAGAAGCTTTGACAGTTCATGGACTGTCAGTTCGACGATATGAAGGGACATTAGGTGATCAATCCTCAAATCCAGAAGATCAATGTTATTGTACAACATCTACCACTTGTTTACCAAAAGGTGTTTTTGATTTGACAAAATGTTTAGGTGCACCGATCTTAGGAACTCTACCACACTTTTATGAAACTGATCCAATGTATTTAGAGAAAGTTAAAGGTCTAACACCGGATCATGATCGGCATGCATTGTTTGCAACCTTTGAACCTGTAATTATTTCAAATCTTACTACAAAAACAGTCTGAATCTAAATCGATTTTATTATGAATTGTAGACTTTAGGTGTACCAGTTGAAGCTAGAAAACGTATGCAATTGAATGTTGAAATTGGACCAATTGAAAAGATTGATTTCATGAAAACTGTTCCGGAAGCTTTACATCCAATATTTTGGATTGAAGAAGTATGCGTTTTATAAATCATTGGCAATTAGTTTCTAATGTTAATAATTTGTTTATAGGGTATTGTTCTTGAAGGGACATTATTAACAATGGTGAAATCGATATTTATTATGTTGACTCTCACGAATATTACTAAATATATTTGTTTCTTGGGCGGTCTTATTGGATGTGCAATTGCTGGTGGTTTATATTATAAAAATCGACAAATTGCAACAATTACCCCTGTCACTACATTTGTAAAATCTGCTAATAATATAAGAGATGAGATTCAACTCAATTTGAACAGCGGCAACAATAACAATAACAATAATATCAATAATAGTAATAATAATAACGATAGGGGCAAAATTAATTATGCAATGAATGATCATGAACCTGATACTTTTTAATTGAAATTTTATAAGAATTGTTATTATTGTATTTATAAATAAATAAAACAATAATTTTGCACCGTTACGTTTTTTTTTTAATCTAAAGGTATCAAACCTGGATAATGTTCAAAAATCAATATTTGCAAACACCATTTACAAATCCTTTCTAAGATCCCTGTCACACGAGCAGAATGCAACTCAATTTAATTAAGTTCGCAATTACCTTGGTTCTCAATTTGCCGTGTGACAGCACACACTATTCAATTAATGAGCGGCGAAATTTATTTAGTAAATTGGCTGTTCAAAACTCTATTTAGCTAAATTGTGTCAACTACGCATGCGCGGCCTCTAAAAGCATGGCTGCCATCAGCAGTTTGTTCAAGAAACACACACAACATACACATGACAATATACGCCCTGCCTGTGCGTTAATTGTAATTGTTAAACGCCCGTGTGACAGGGTAGAGTTCACCAATATTTCAATTTGTATTGACATTGTCGCTCGTGTGACAAGCTGTAAGTGAATGTACAGTTACGTAAAAGAGAACGCTTTTGGTGGACCTGTGTGAATCGGGCTGCCGAGGATGGTCTCCACAAGACAACTTCAACTTCACAGACCAGAATCTGGCCAGTCTAGTAGGAGAGATATTCTATCTCTCCACCTTCCTACTCTAAAGAGATAAAAAGCCTGACTCAGACAAACGAAAATATTAGTATTTCGTACCCAAAAGACGTTCTCTTTTATGTGCCCGTAACTGTACAATAGAACTCGGTTATAACAACAAACCTAATACAGTCTGAACAGTGTCCACTTCATTTATTTACATTACTCTAAAACCCGGCTATAACGACGCTCAGATATAACGTCAGTATTATCTAAGTTCCTTTGAGTGTCGTTATAACCGGGTTCTACTGTATTTGCATTCAGTAGTAGCGACAGTTTTACATAATCAAAATTAGTGTACGACAGGTTCAGGTATTTGTTATTGCTAATTGTAAGTGTTGATTCACACTATCGGTATGTTTATCGTACGATTTTTGTAGTAAAATCAAATGGGTCTACATAGTTTTGATGTTGCTCTATTGAGGCGATTCTTCTACTGGGACCAGGTCGAGCCGTCAACGTATAGTATTTCTAAACTCGCTTGTCAGTTCTGACTAAAGCAATGAAACAACAATAAAATGTGGCACTTCTTAAGCAGATAGATTATTTCTTGGTCTACTAATATTAAGGCCGCTCCAAATATCTTATTGTCAGTGGAGTAGTGGCATCCCGAAATCTTTCCGTGAATGTGGAAATCGTGGGGCGCTCGTTTACAAGCATCGTGAGTGGAACAATCCGAAATGGAGTGGATTGTTCCATTCACGATGTGTGTAAACGAGCGCACCACAGCAAATTCATCCACATTCACGGACAGATTTTGGAATGCCACCACCCCATTTCTACTTGTGCTGCGCCCATGACCTCTGGCCTTTTCCAAACAAACCAATAAAAGTGGGGATTGTCCAATAGCTGGATTGGAGCTACCGTGAATAGCGTCTATACATATTTTCCTATGTCTAATTGGAACGATACCACATGGAATGTTTCCGAATGGCGCCCCCGTGAATGGCAACCTTTAAATTTAATATCAATTAGGTTTACAGTAATTTCGATTCTGCAGCATAGGTCACCTAAAGCAGTGTTTGTAAGCTTTTGGAGACCAGAGGAGCTCCAAAAAAGAAAAAAACGGGTGTTCATATAACATTTATTGTTATGCGAATCATTATGGATTTCTATGCGAATTGCCAGTTCAAGAAATTGATACCTTTTTTCTTAGAAATCTATTGATTTTCATTTACCCTTTTACTCTAATTACTTACAATCAGTATTCATTATATTTGTATCGACAATATTGTCTTCTAAGGAAGGTCAAGAGTAATGAGCAATTTTTTCAATGTCATTACAATACTTAGAACTTGAAACTCAGAACTGTATGATTACTTCGTCAATAACCCTATAAGTTTTTTTCCTCGTTACCTTTCCCTAACATACAGGTAGACATTCTATTCTCATTTCAATAAGCATTAAGACAATTATTATCATAACTTGTCATCATATTCAATAAAATATTTATTTGATGTTTTCCTATGTGATACATAAAAACAATCAACGTAAAAATTGTTTGATCAGTTTCTAATATTCTACCAATATGGAATTATCACACAAAATTTTATTTCTTTCAACTAGTTTATGTTTGATGACAATTGTTTTTGGATTTATTGGATTTTCTGGTATATTTCGATTTATTGTCAAAGATGTAAGTGGATTTATTTTATATAATTTTTTTCTAATTAATTAATTCTAAATCATATAAAATAGCAAACGGCTTTACGTAAAAGGAATATTGTACGAAAATATTATCTAAAATTACCGATTCCGTTAGATTTTAAAGTTTATTTTTTCAATATTACCAATCCTGTTGAAGTTGGTAATGGAAAAACACCGATACTAAAAGAAATAGGACCTTATTGGTACGAGTAAGTACCAATTGGAACTTAATTATTTTTGTTCGTATTAATAGATAATTGATCGAAATTTTCAGTACTTATAAAGAAAAAATTGATATTATTGAAAACGAAAGTGAAGACACACTCACATATACTCCATATGAAACTTACTTTTTCAATCAAGAAAGATCAGGATCATTAAAAGAGAGTGATTACGTTACAATTCTGCATCCATTAATAGTGGTATTGAATTTATTTAAAATAGTCGAGAATTTTTACAGGTCATACGTTAACGCCAACCGTTAACGTTAAATCCTCCCAGAAAAAGAATAGCAATTTATGTTTTCTCTCTTAAGTACTAGTCACACTACGTGCGCACCGTCCTTCCCGTCAGAGATTAGAATCATCGATCCTTATGGGAGTGTCATGTGTCTAGTTTCTAACGGCCTCCGCACACTACGTCCGAAACGTCCGTCAAGTCCAAAATTAAAAACATTGGTTATTATGGCAAGCTCGAATCGAGGCGGGTCGGACCAACTCGTCTCAACTCGAGACTCCCATAAGAACCAATGCTTTTAATTTTGGATGTGACTGACGTGAAGGACGTTTTCGATGTGGTGTGCGAAGGCCGTAACAGGACTTAACGTTAACGTATCATTAGCGATAACTCTATAACATTAAGAGCCCGTGCACACTATCGGCTTTTTATTCGTTAGGTATTATAGTAAGTGAACAACTATATGAGTTGATTTTGTGGAAAATTGATAAAAAAATTGTTAATCGATCACCGCTTCTGACCATTATTTCAATAGGTTTGTTCCTTCAGAGAATCCGAAACTATCAGAACAGTCCGAAACTGTCAGACGCATGCGTAGAAGCGTAACGCCGTTCCGACCGATGACAATCCGTGATTTGATTTGACTCGAACTACCAGTTTGCTGTTCCAACCGCTCTTTTCGAAAATCACAAACTAGTTTCAAACTGTCTAAACAGTCCGAGGATTTTCTGTGGACTGGTAGTCAGCATCATGCGCAGTAGTCAACAACGAAATAAGAAAGGTAATGTTCTATACCTACCTGTTATCTTAACAAATGTAAACTTTATTGACACCCCCAAATAATAAAATTTACTGTAAAATTTATCAAACATGCCATGAAATGTGGAAAGTATGAACAAATATGCTAGTCGTAATAAAATATGCAAAAACAATAACTAATAAGCAAAACTATCTTGTGTGTTTGCAACCTCGTATCCTTTTTTTTTTGTATTGCAATTTGTATATGCAGAAATTCATCATAAAATCGCGTTCCAACCCGAACAATTTGGGATTAGTTTGCAATTAGTTTCTGACTAGGCATGCGCAATAAAAAAGTACGGAAAGAATCCGTGATTAGTTCCAAACTGTCTGAAGGAACAAACCTAATATTTGTGAGATGACAACCGTGGAAAAGTAATTAGGTGATCGAAAATTCAGTCGATAATGTGCGCTCTCCCTTAAGATGTTTACTAGACAAACCTATCAATCGATTAAAATGTCGGTGGTGTGCATGGGCTTTAAATTTCCATTTATTATCAAAACATTCCAGGGTGTGATAAATTATGTGTTAGCCATGGATATGGGTGCTATAATGCCGGTCGTGGCAAAGGCAATTCGTTTAATATTTCAAGACCAGAAATCAATTTACTTAAATGTTAAAGTCCGTGATATCTTATTCGATGGTATTGCCATTAATTGTACATTAAAAGATTATCCAGTTAAAGCACTTTGTCCACAATTAAGGACAATTTTACGTGATTTAGTCACTGAAGAGAGCAAAGACGTGATGATGTTCTCTTTATTGGGTTCGGTAATTTGCTTTTTTTTTAAATCAATGTAATTATTAATTCGATTGAGATTTATTGAAATTTCTATAGCGCAATGGTACAATACCGAAACGATTTAAAGTATTACGTGGTATTCAAAAATCAAAAGATTTGGGTAGATTGATTGAATATAATAATCAGAAACGATTAAAAATTTGGAGTACGAAGAAATGTAATCAATATCGTGGTACAGATGGTTGGATTTTTCCGCCATTCTTAACGCCAGAAGAAGGAATTTGGACCTTTTCCCATGATTTGTGCCGGTAAAAGAATATTAGAATATTAGTTATTATCTATAATTTTTATGATTGTTGTTATTTATTGTATTCCAAAGGAATGTTCATGCTGAATATATCGAAGATATAGATTTCCGTGGAATTCCAGCACGAAAATATTACGCCACCCTAGGTGATATGTCATCAAGACGTGAAGATAAATGTTATTGTCCGACACCGAAAACTTGTCTACCAAAAGGTGTTATGGATTTAACAAAATGTATGGGTGTTCCGATTTATGCCACATTACCGCATCTACTTGAAGTAGCACCATCTGTACAGAAAAAAGTGGAAGGAATGACACCTGATATGGAAAAACATGCTGTTCGGATAATTTTCGAATATGTTATATCCGTATTAACAATTTAATGTTTTCAAAACGACTGAAATTTTGTATATTTTCAGATGACTGGAACGCCTGTACAGGCAGCGAAACGGATGCAATTCAATCTACAACTACGAAAGCAGAGCAAAATCGATTACATGAAACGTATCCCTGATGTTCTTCATCCGATTCTCTGGGTCGAAGAAGTTTGTTATCAAAAATTGAAAATATTCGTTTTTCATTACAAATTTATTCAACTTTTCAGTCAATTGAACTAACTGGATCACTCTTCAATCAAGTCTATGCTGTTATATTGATTTTAAAATTTGTCAATATTGGTAAATATGGTTGTCTTGGTGTCACTATAATTGGTATGGGAGTTGGTGGATTTCTTTCACTCAAAAAACGAAACTCTACCACTATTACACCAATACATAATTTACAAGAATCAGCAAAAAGTCGTTCAGATATTACAACGTATTCTAGAGACAGTACAGCAACACAACACACCTTTGAAGAAACTGAAGATAAACATGACCTGGATATTGAACCGAAACTAGATGGTTATCATGTCCAGAAGGAAATCGATAAAATCTAGTTGTTAACTTGTTTTTTTCAACATTAATTAATCAATAAGTGCATTCTTAAGGGACTCAAAAGTTTCTTATCTGTCTTTCTTTGACATGTAACTTACACAACGTTTTTCTGAAAATGTCAGGATATTTGAAATAAAAATTCACCACTTTAAACCAATTTCTTCCTTGATTTATTTCACTTATGTATTAGTTGATTAGAAATAGTACAAACCTGTGTTTTAGCATCTATTGTTGACTGTTGTTATTGAATCGCTAGTTATTATTTATTTTGTCTTCTAACAAATCCGCTATTACTTCAAGACTTAAAGGAATTGAAAAAGTCATCTTGCTCAGTTTCCGGAACGTACGCCAAATTCTTGATCGTTACTAAATTCAAGATCATTCAGTTACTAATCTTAATAATTACCTCCTGAAAACTGACCTCGGAAAATTACGCAATTCAAATTTTTTGTTGGTTAATTAGATTATTTTATTAGTAATAATTAATTTTTGAATAACAAACGGTATTAAGGTTTCTGTATATTATTATTATTTAAGCAAAGCCTTCTTTATATCTTCATAGGCCTCAGACGCAATATCACATGAAGTCTTTACATTTCAGAAACTTGAGGTGCAATACCACTTACAATTAGGAAAGCAAATCACTCCGTGTCATCAAACCCTAAAGCTTTGCTTCCATAGAGCCTATTTTGATTTTTTTTAATAATTATCAATAAAAAACTGGTTTTAGTATAAAAAAATCTAATTAATATTCATTTACTTAATCTGTCTTTTAACAAATCTGCTACTACTTTAAGACTTTCAACATAATATTTTGGTTTTAATTCAACAGGCCATTCCCAATTATCAATCGATTCCTGTTTAGCTAGTCCACTTAATACTAACAATTTTTTATATCCACAATTTGTAGCAAAACCCATATCTTCCGGAATTCTAAAATAGTCCCTTATTAAATTTAACTGAAAGTAAGTAAAATAGTATAATTACGAGTCTCCAATGAATAAAGTCCTCGACGGATTTTGAATGTTATATCTCTTCTTTATGTAATCATTAAACTGTACATATGGTTTGGCTAAAATTATTGGTTTTCTACCAGAATTCTGTTCAACAGATAGTGCAAAATTTCTTGGACCTAAAATTGATAGTAATTGATAGTATTCTTGTTGTAATTGTAGTTTTTATTGAGATTTTACCAATAAAAACCATACTTTGTCCTAGAGGTATTTGAGAATCTAATGCACCACTAATAAAAATTACATCCGATCGTTTTAAACAATTTGCAGCTTTTTGTAATTTTATATAATTTACATTAAAATCAAAATCAAAAATAACGGCACCGATCTTTTCATCGTCCTGTGTCCTTTTTATTACACTAGGGATATTTTCCTCAATACCATCAGGCTGTATTGTTAAATTATACATTTTTAATTACGATATCTTGCTGTTGGAAATAAAATATTGAAATACTCTCTTACCATAGATTCAGTTAATTTAAAACCAGCTTCAAGTAATGTATTTTTAAATGCTTGTGTACCGATTACGAAAATTTCTTTATTGAAATGAATATTTTTTAGATAATCAATAATAGCTTGTACGGGTGTAACTAAATCATATGGATCTGTCATCAAATTGGATGATATTAAGGTTTTAGAACCTCTTATACTATTATTTGAAACGAAAAAAACTCGTTTACCTAATTGCTTGAAATTGTTTATAGCTATATCAGTTCCTGGTAATTTTTGCACCATTAACATTACAACCCCTATGAGATTATTAATTACTAATCAATTGTTAATTAATATTTTATTTATAAAGTTTACCGTCTACGTCACATAGAATATCATCGAATGAATCAAAGAATTCATCTTGTTCAGATTTTGAAACGTACGCTAGATTTTTCATTGTTAATAACTAGACGTTCATTCCGTTACTAATATGAGCTGTGAATGAAGCTGGATATCTTCTATAAACTGACCTTGGAGATTGACGTATTTATCAGGAATTCAAATAATTTTTACTGCTATCAATAAATAAATAAAGCACGATTTTTATTGTAATAAATAGTATTAAGAGACCCATACACGATCATTCCAGAATATCACATATAGTATTATAGCTGATACTTTGACTATTGAAGGATGTTATCAATTGTCAATTACCTTATCATGACGATTGATTATCGTGGTTAATGATAAGAAATCAAACATTCCTGAAATTTACTAATTTAGTAGATAGATCAAATTCAATCCGGTTCTATACAATAATCTAAATGTCTATCTACACGTAAAATAGGTACACATGTTCACGTTTGTTTCAAATTGGTCGACAATAGGTGTTTGTGTTAATTTTTTATTATTGTTACTTAATCATATAACGTTTCGATGAATTTGTTGGTCCTCAAACCATTCCATGCACATATTGATTACTGTTGGTGACAATGCCCATTGGTAGCCACCATTCCTGGTGGCAGGAGGGGTCTTTGAATTGGAAATAGGCGTTTTCGAGGCAGCATGCTAAGGAACTACGCGCACTACGTCCGTACCCGTCCACAACTGAACGCATTGATTTTATGACAAACTCGCCCCGTCTCGATCCTAATAGGTTCACTATTCCTTCTAATGAGATCTGGGTTCTTTCGACTAATATCTTGTCTTGTTTCAAAATCCTGACTATGCCACTGCAGCAGACGTACCTACTTATAATTTCAAGTAACATTTTGGAATTACAGTCTATGGGCTTGTTGTCAGTCTGACATAAATTCAATTACATGAAACGAAGTCCCTTAGGTACTTTAAATTGTAAAGCTTCACAATGAATGTTAAGTCGGAAGTAAACATCAAGAACGTAATACATTAGAATTTTATCATCTGTTTTGTAAGCTGATAAGTAGATGTATTTGTTTTTGGTTTGGTACAGGGCCACCGCAACCGGGTGTGCACCTTACAGAGGCGCCTTATCAGTTGGGGCGTCAAATCACGATACTTTTCCTTGGTTTTGTTTATTGAATAAATTTTCAAGCATTTCGATTTTGGGGAGGACACTACAAGACCGCAAAAAGTTTTCTGCACGGGAGCGCCAAAAGGTTTTTTGCACAGGGGCGCAGTGGCACTGATTTAGTAATTATTTTGAAAACGATACTTACAAATTTACAATCAGTTTTCGATTGATAAAATACAAATACGTAAACTCATATAATAGGGATAATATTACGAATTATTATAGGTAAATGCTTAATACCATAATTTGTTTCCCATTGATTTCTGATTTTAATACAATTTGTTACTAACAATTAATCAATAAACCAAACTATTTACAGAATCATCATTAATATCCAAAACAGTTTTCAACAAATATGATTGTAATTCTACGATTAATAACCTTTTTAAAAATTCAGAAGAAAGTAGATGGATAAAAAGACATTTCGTTGAATAAAGTCTACCATTAACTACGGAATGTCGCGTAGCGCTAAAATCGTCATAGCCTTATCAACCGTTTCTTTTCTTTTTACTTTTGTATTTTTGTTCCTTGGGTTTGAAAAAATTGTTCATTTTGTTATTCATGATGTTAGTGAAAAAAAATTTCTTAAATCAACAATTCAGTTTAATATCGACTTTTTGCCGTAGCAAGCATCATTACGTCAAAGAAATATTTATCGAAAATTTTATTTGAAATTACCGATATCATTGGATTTTAAGGTTTATTTTTTCAATATAAGCAATCCATCTGAAGTACTGGAAGGTAAAAAACCAATATTAAAAGGAATTGGTCCATATACATGGGAGTAAGTTTTTCGATCAGAATTTGATAACATATTAATTTTCAATTTGTAGCACCTATAAGGAGAAGGTTAATGTTGTTGATGATGATGCTGAAGATAGTTTAACTTATAGTCCACGTGAACTATTTTATTTCAATCAAGAAAAGTCCGGTAATCTTTCAATAGATGATGAAGTTACAATTCTCAATCCAATGTTGGTGGTATTTCAATTCGTACAAAATAATCTTTCAGCAAATCTATATCGAGATAGTTCTAGGGCGGTATAAATTATTTGTTTAACCAAAAAATGGGTACTTTAGTTCCAACCGCCATGAAAGCTATAAATGTGCTATTGAATAATCCGAAATCGATCTATATGACTATAAAAGTTCGTACTTTAATGTTTGATGGTATCAAAATAGATTGTAGAACTCAAGATAATTTAATAAAAATAGTTTGTCCTCAAATCAGAAGAATTCTTGAAGGATTCTATTTAGAACCAAAACAAAATTTAATATTATTCTCATTTCTTGGTTCTGTAATTAATCGAATTTATTTCTATATAATTTGCAATAATCAATATATTTAATTTATAGAGAAATCGAACAAGATCAGATCGTATCAAAATTCTAAGAGGCATCAAAAATTCCCGTGATCTAGGAAGACTGATTGAAGTTAATGGACGGAAAAAAATCGATATTTGGTCAGATGAGCAATGCAATCGATTTCGTGGTACTGATGGTTGGATATTTCCACCATTTCTAACAAAAGAGGAAGGTATTTGGTCACATGCTCCCGAATTGTGTCGGTAACTCCTTCTAATTGTTCTGGAATTTATCCAACTTGTTTTTATTACGGTATATTTCAGGAATTTTCAGGCGAAATTTGTTGAAGATTTAGACTTCAATGGAATACCAGTTCGGAAATATTATGCAGGTGTTGGTGATCAGACTTCAAATCCGGAAGATAAATGTTACTGTCCAACACCACAAACATGTTTACCACCAGGAATAATGGATATGAGTAAATGTACAATTGTTCCATTATTTATAACTTTACCACATTTCGCACTAGTTCCTAAAAACTATTTGAAACAAGTCGATGGTTTACAACCGGACATAGAAAAACATGCAGTTCGTGTATTTTTCGAATATGTACAGAAAACTTTTATGTCCTTAATTAGATAAGATTTTAATTTAAACAACCAATATTCCAGATGACTGGTGTTCCTGTTAAAGGCGAAAAAAGGCTTCAATTCAATCTAAAAATTCAACCAAGAAAATCGATCAGTTATATGAAGAATTTACCAGAAGTCCTTCATCCAATTTTGTGGGTTGAAGAGGTGATTTAAAATTAATTTATTTCGAGATTGTCTTATTGACCCGTAAGATGTTTTAGTCGGTCGAATTAACAGGAGGTTATTTTTTAATAATATATCTGGGGATTTTACTCTATCACAGTATAGGTATCGTGAAATACTTCTTTCTAGTTGGAAGTTTTTTGGGAATTTGTTTAGGTGTTTCTTGGTTGAATAAAAAGAAAACAGAAGGTGAAGAACAGCCTACCAGTGAAGTGGAATCAGTTGAACCAGTTTCATCACAAGATAGCGAGGAAGATGAGGATATAAACTATGAAAATAATAATAATATTATGACTGTAATTCATTGAAATCTATACAATTTTAAACAAACACAACCAAAATAAAATATTTACACACAAGCACAATTCTTCTCTGTTCATTTCAACGCCTTATTCTATTTTAATATTTCTCCTAAATAAATTAAAACTTAAATTTCCAGTTTGAAATCTAATCAATAATTTCCAACAGAATTTCGTCACATACCAAAATAGATACAGAATAATTAATAGGTATAACAAGAACAACATCTAAAAGATAATATTGAACTACGCCCATATGTCTAGAGCGGTACCATTATAAGTGGTAAATTTAAGACTTTTTTTACGGTATCATAAGTTTAATTTTAATAAATATTTCATCTATTCGCAAATGTCCAGAAAAAAATATCAAATTAACATGGATTCAATAAAAAAATGTTTTTTTGGTATTTACATGCACAATAATTAAAAAAACTTAAAAACATAATATAATATCATTTTCTGTATAAAAAAATATAGAAAATTCAAAAGATGAAACAATTTATCAACAAGAAGTTGCAGAGTTTAAGAGTTTAAGAGTTTGTATAGATCGGGATCATCATTTATGGATAACTGGTAGTAGATTGAATAAAAAGATTCAAGCATTGGTTATGATGATATATTCAATTGCTGGTGGTTTTTATGGACTTGGTAGTTGTCTCTATCTTTATCAAGTAAATATCTAATCGTTAATGATATCTAATAGTCAATTAATTCATAATCAATTTTCAACAGACATTTAAAATTGGTATTCCATTAAGGGGTTATTGTTTTGTTATTGTCATTCATTACAACATTCTGTGGAATAATCGAGAGTGAACAAAATTTAGAAGAGGTTGTAAGTAATTAGTAGTACAATATTGGATTGTCCTCCTAAATAACTAAATAACGTATTACCACTGACTATTGTCTTTATCCACAGACTGAAAATGCTTTAAATTTAATATCAGATACAGAATGGTACCAATCGAATCAACAAAATCAAAGGGATTTATTGATATTATCAATATTATTAACAAATTTCTTTCGAGTCAAATTCAGTCAAAATATACCTACCTATTTCAACCATGGATTCAATGAAAAAATGTTTTTTTTGTATTTACATGCACAATAATTAAAAAAAAATCAGAAACATAAAATAATATCGTTTTCAATATTTTTCCGATGCAATTTTGCTTTAAAAATCAAAATTTCCGTATTATTCCCATTACAGTCAATACATTCTTGCCACTCCTGCCCCCTCCCCGCCTAGTCATGATGTTGGACTGATCAAGCGGCAGATCGCATATATGCAACGCTCGATCCATGTATATGTTACTGTCAATTTGATGAATGGAAGATTATACATAATCACAGCTATTTTGCATAATTGAATAATTGATATTATTATGTTGTTTTAATTGTTGTGTTTTATTTTTCTGTGTCGCAGGTCTTTGCCTGGTCCGAGCGGAGCGAGGGGATGTTTTTGTAATAAAATAATAATAAAATCGGCAATATAGTGCGTATTTTTCAGTTATGCAAAATAGCTGTGATTATGCATAATCTTCCATTCATCAAATTGACAGTAACATATATATCAGATCCATGGGTATAACAAATAAACAGCCAAATTCTATGACAAATCCTCATTCATGTCTCTAATTTTTGTCACTCTCCCCTTGTAGTGAAGACAAAATAAAGTTGTATCATCCTTGGGCAGAGTCAAGCAAATCTCCAAAGCATGGTGTATAATTTATACACCATGCTCTAAAGTTACACCGTAGAATCGCAAATAAAGATCTGGATAATCTACAAAGGGGCTATGGAGGGGAGATTGACAAAATTTAGAAATGCGAATGATCATCTGTCGTAGAATTCGACTAATTGTTTATAATAAATAAATAAATAAATAATAAAATATGTATTACCTATAGGGTTGCCAACATCGGGTCGATGCTGGCCCGGAGAAATATTTTTTCAAATAATTTTCGCACGAAGAAAAGTCGAGAGGATGAAAAACATTAATATAGTATATTAGTAATTTTATAACAATTGTGATAAAAAAACAAAAATTCTGTTTGTAAATCGGAAAAATTGAATTTGTCAAAAAAAAAAAATAGAAAATTCTTTTGATAAATTGCAATAATTATTTGTTTCTTGTCGTTAAGAATTGCAAGAGAGGTCAAAAGTCGAAATAAAATTCTACTAACTTTTTGCTCATCAGTATAATTTTCAGTAAACCCGAAGATTTTTATTTGAAGCCCGGAGCCCGGATAATGATCGTAAAACCCGGAGTCTCCGGGTCAAAATGACATTGTTGGCAACCCTAATTACCTATAACTGAAAATACTGATGTAGAATAAGTTTATTAGTTGTTAAGACTGTTTTAACAAAGTTGCTAATTCATCTAATTGATCCTACCTTTTTCACATTATCATTCTGTTCCATATAATTAACAACAAATTAAAAATCATAGATCATAGTAAACAAATTAACATAACCTATAAAACTTATTGAATGATGATAAGATTGTCCTTACTGGAAACCACACTGAAAGTTTTTGTTTTTCTGATATATTTCTTTACCTTTTTTTTTCAGGATAATTTTCCAAAATCCATCTTAAATCCAGGAGAAATCTATTACCATTACGTTTCATATAGATTTTCAATAAAAGATGATTAGGCAAAGTTCCAAGGTTTTTATAATGGACCGTTTATTGTGAATTAATAATAGCAAAAAGTTGGGAGAAAAAAATAATGGAAATTAACAATAAAAAATTCTATTGAAGCTTCTGTTTTTATTCATAAACTGACACAACACTGTTTTTAATGACAGAAAATAATTTACATAAAAGTACTACACATTTATAGAGAAAAAATATCATAAAAATACAGTAAGTCTAAATGACTGAAGTTCAAAATCAAACGGCCAGTTTTATAGTCAACTTTAAATTGTGAAATTATAGTGTACCCACCTTAAATTGAATAGTTGACTTTTGAAATATTTAATGAATGGTAGTAATGAGGGTCCTTATTTATTGGGCCTTCTTAGAATTTGCAATTACCTTTAAATATGTCGGAATGATAAACGAGCGTTTGCTTTCATTCTGGTCTATAAGTTAAGTACGGCCCTGGACCAAAAGCAAATTCTCTAGCAAGGCCAGTTTTACTAATATCGAGATAGTTGATGTGCTGTAAAACACCCTTAAAGCAACTGAACATAAAAAATCTAATTATTCAGTTCAAAATTGGCCAACTATACATTACTCCAGTCGAATGTTAATTCTAAAATGTGCCCTATCTGATCTAAAGTATACTGGACTTGTAATGTAACTTTACAAGTTAAGTTATTTGTTGATATGAAACTGGCCAAATAAGTTTTACCCCAAATTTCCTCACCATCTCGATGGTAAGTAATTTCAGGTAATTAAGACTCTACTGCAATGAAATACAAAGCTACAAAAAAAAAACAATATACACAATACACCAAACTGTGGATTGGAAAAATAAAGTAAAATAAAATAAATAAACAATTCGGATCTAAACAAAAATTTAGAAAAATAGTTAATACTGTTCCTAAAAGTTGTTGAAATCAATTATCTTAAGGGCCACTTCTACAAATAATTTTCCAGCGGTTCATTGAGACATATTTGTGTAAAAAACAAAATTTTGACTTTTAAGAATAGTTTTTTGCAGCTCTATTATCAAAAATGAATTAACATCTATTGACAATTATAATGATG
>JAZBHA010000829.1:0-40514 GCA_037464855.1 Iselma pallidipennis | reverse complement strand
TACCACAAAAATTTCATTGCTCTTACTCGTCGCTTTCTTGGTGTTGCAATTTCCATTCACAGCAGTATACAATATTAACAAAAAAATCAATATTTATATGAAACGAATTTTTTTACCTTTTAACGGATAATTGTCGTCGTCTTTTTCAAAATAATAACAACGTTTTAAACTTTTCATAGTAAAACTGGAACAATTTTATCATAATTTATAACAATTATCATTACTATCAGAAATGAAGGTTAGATTTCGACCTTGACCTTGATACGTGACCTGTGGGTGGAGTGGTGCTATTAGCGCCCTCATTTATCAGTCACCGTAACTAAACATGTAAATAAACAAATACTTTCCGTCAATTGGCAACACTGAATTTTGTTTTTAATAAATTCTGTCATTTTTCATCAAATTCTGTCAATTTCCTATAATATTTTGTGTTCAATTATTTATCGAGAAACACCCTAAATATTATACATTTGACCCTATTTTTTGTTCAGAGATTGCGTTTTTAGGGTTCTACGTTTGTTTGTAATTGCGCAACATTACAAGGCCATTGATGGAAGACGGTTTTTGTTATTGTTGTTGTCGTAGGTCAGGTAGTGGGTAGATATTCAATAATTAATTAATTAATTTCTATGAATTTTTTAACGGAATATATTATTAAATTTGGACACTTTCTCTTTTTCCGTCTTAAATGTATTGGGGGCGGTCAATTACACTAAACTTGGTAGTATGTAACGTGGTTTTTTCTGCTTCCCGCCATTGATCGACCGTAAACAAGACGACGAGCCAACGTGCACGTATACCGGCGGCACGTATAACAACACACCTCTTGTTGCCTGCATGCCTGTTGCAAAACAAAAACAAATGTTATTTACTAAAAATAAGCAAACAATGTAGTTTTATTTTTTTTTTGTCTAAATCTTTATTTTTCTAATAATTATACAAAAAATAAATAAATTAACTCAATCTATAACATTTATAATAATAATAATAGTAATAATAATAATAATATAAAAAACTACATTCTAACAATATTTGTTCTATAAATTCCGAAATAATTTCCAAGAAATTCGGAATTTATAGATTTTACAACTAATCTAATATATTATATTAATAATATTATATCAGATTACATCAACTAGAAAAACTAAAATATCACAAAGTGGAAACTAGAGCCAAAAAATTAATAACAACAAAAAAACAACAGTCTTGTATTGTGGAAAGTTGACACTGAAATATAATTAAATGCGTAGATTAACAAATAAGCAACTTTAACTTACATGCATATAATTTAAAGCAATAATTTTATTGATTAGGAGGAATAGTAGAAAAGTGTACGAGTAGAGTCGAGTAGAGTAGAGAGCACGCACATTTACGATTCCATTTCTTCCACTTTCGTCGACGTCGCAATATGTTGTACAATAACATTATTGTTATTACCATCACCACCATCCAAAACATTATAATCGTCAATCATCCCACCAATAAGATTCGATAAATCCACATCCAATGTATTCAATGTTTCCCGGATATTTTGTGGACTCCCTGAACTCGTACTTGTATCAATTTCAAAATTATCAACAACATCATCATCGTCACAAATCTCTGAAAAATGATCATCCTGATCAAATGTGATCATTGGATTTTCGTGTTTCACTAAACTATTAAATTCTTCCAAACTCATTGATGGAAAATCACCACCAGCACCGGCCGGTGTTGATGTTGTTGTTGTTATTGTTGACACTACGGCTGTTGTTGTCGGACACAATTGTAATCTACCACCATCATTATTCTTACAATTATGATGATTGATATTCTCCAAAGCCAATGGTGTAATCTCTTTGAAACCACCCTTGTTGATTTCATCCAATTTCTGTGCCATATGTTTATTGGTATGTAGGTATTTCTTGTGACTAGTCTCCTGTCCAGTATTATACGAATCCATAAATGGTATTAACATTTCGACAATTTTCCGTAATACTTCTGTTTGTGAATTATGTTTCGAATATAGATTCGAGATCTCTTTCAATAATGCTGTATTCTGTTTTTGTAAACCCGTCAATTGTTTACCCATCACATCTTGTTGGGCTTTAATCATTGTCATTTCTTTCGAAATTTTACCCAATTCCTCTTTTTCAGCTTTGGTATAATGTGGTTTCTTCAATTTCGGTAATTTACGTTTAATAAATTTCAACATATCAGGACGATCTCGTTGGAAATATTTATGATGATATTCTAATTCCATGGTACGATCAATGCATATCTTATGGAAATCATAGAGATTTAATTGTCGTACAAAACTGCCCATATTGTTATGTTTGAAATACATTGGTAATAGTTTCGAGATGAATTTCAATTGATCTTTAATTACGAAACTTTTACCATTTGGACTCCATTGCATTATGTCCAATGTCGATTTATTATTTAACATTTTCCATAATTTTATCACGAAATTCGCAATACTGTTCGAATCTTCCATCATCATTTTAATGAAAGATCACTACCAAAGTGTCTTATCAGTGATGAAAATTCAAGGGAAAAATCTGTTAAACTGACAACTGTCTGATTGTTTTTGACTTGTTTTCAATTCCAAGTATTTGTTGAAATTGTTTTTTTGGTGCAAATTTTTGGTAGTGATAATTCAAATATAGTGACAACAACCTACAATGATAAAAACAATTCATTTTTTCCCATTGAATGCGTTTCAAAATAAAAGAATTTCAATTTACAATATTGTCAAAATCGTATTATAAACAAAACTTTTCCAGAAATTATAATTATTATTATTATTAAATAGAATTGTTTTTGCAATAATAATAACAAGATATTTGTGGTAAATAATAATTATTGCGTAGAATTATTTGCTCACGATTTGGATGAGAGAGAGTACAGCGAGCAATGCATCAACGTTGTTACTACCAACACGAACTCAGACAACAATTTTAACACGCGGGCTAGGTCATGGTCTTTATATACCTTTCACTCAACCCCCTACTTCCACTTTCATTGACTGCATTCGCCAGGCGATACGTATCAGAATTTCGAGACGTCTAGACCGCTCGAAATGACGTCGTATTCCTGAACTTTCTGCAGATTTCTAGATGTACCACCGTAAAACTAGCACATCGTACAGATGGCACCACAGGTTACATCGAATTTTTTCACTTAAAAATCATCAAAACACCTCAGAATAAATCGAAATATTAACAGAGACACAAATTCTATACAAATTTGATGGAATTTCATGTAAAATTTGAGTAATTTTTTAAATTGTGGTTAATTACGAATTTTTAGATTTATACAGTTTGTAACACTGTTCATTCCTGCAATTAGTCTAGCTGTCAGATCATGAACAAGTGTTCGTAACTAGTCGGTTGTGGTCATTGATTTTGAACTAGACGTAACCACAGTCACTTTTAAAGATTAACAATTTTGATTGGTCGAACATTTAAAGGAGTCCATACACTATCAATTAGAAGCGGCCCATAAGTACTAATTTTAACAATCATTTCTGCTTTAACTTTTTGTGAATGAAATTTTGAAACTCTATCAAGTAATCCTCATTTACAATGCCAAATAAATTACGAGAATTAACGGGCCAGACTGGCCTACTGTGGCTTCGAGAGGAATTTCTAAGAAAAGATAATCTTTTTTTCAGCTGACACGCAAGAAAAATACCTTAACACGTTCACACTGCGGATGTTTCTATAGTGCGCCTTCTAAATGCATGCGAATGTGTTAAAAAATAATCGGTGGTACTCAAACGCTATTTGGCCCTCGAAGACTCATTGGCCGCAGAGAAAATCTCCCCATATTCCTCCCTGTCCAGTCCGGCCATGGTAATACAAATTCAAGTGCCGTAAAATCTGTATAGATGGCATTACTGCAGTAAGCAGCTGGACGTAGGGACATGCGTTTGTCATGGCACACTTTGACAATAAATTTTACAGATTGCACTGTATTAAGGTCTAATCTCAACACATAGGAACGTGTCAGACACGGAGCGGCTCCGATCAGACAATTTTGGATTCTCTGGATGGACTTGTGTAGTGTTGCGCTTCTCAGCACGTTTGGGGTCCGGACAGACACTTACCAGTAGAGACCAGCATTTTTGGCAAGAATGTCGGTACGTGTCTGACACGCTCCTATGTAGTGAGATTAGACCTTTAAAAATAAACGATTATACACCGTGTAATTGAAATCCCGTCTTAACAATGGGAATACGAGACTTACTGATATCGGTATTCTTATTAACGAACCCACTGCCGTCGACGATAATATTACGGTAGCTTACATTAGTAACTGTCCAGTAACCATTTAACAATAGTTACAATTCTGGCCGAATTTTAGTTTCTCTTCTTGATCCCTCTGTATGTTATAAGGGTAGTGAAGTTTGAATATTGTAAGGGATTTCAATTACACCCTGTACACCCCTTCTTAACAGCGCCTGCACTCTATCCAATAATGAAGATTTTCAAAAACAAAAAATTACAAAAAAAATAAGTAATAATCATTTATTTGTACAAAACGATATGACAAAATATGAAATTACGGATTATACAACAAAAATTAGATTAACTTGATTTAATTCTTTAGAAACTAAAACATAAAACTACTTCTTTTAAAACTTAAAACTAAACAAAAGGAAAAATCTTGCAAATAAAATGGTTTTTCAATGGGTTTCTTTTACTGACTTCTTTGAATGTGATTCTAATTTATTATGAGTTTTTCTTAAATGTTGCTTTAACATTGTTTCATGTGTAAAAGCTTTCTTACAAATATTACATTCAAATGGTGTTTCATTTGTGTGTGTTGTTAAATGTATACTCAAAGACGCATTTGATGATAATTTTTTATCACAAATATTACATGTAAACAGTTGTTTTTCTCCTCTATGAGCCAGTAAATGGTTTTTTAAGTTAACTTTTTGTGCAAACCCTTTGTTACAAATATCACATATAAATGGCTTTTCATCACTATGTGTTAATAAATGCTGTGTTAATGGACTTTTTGCTAGAAATTTTTTATCACAAAAATTACATGGATAAGGTCTTTCTCCAGTATGACTTCTGAAATGTGTTCTTAAAAGCGATTTGTTTACAAAAGTTTTATTACAGATCTCACATTTACATGGTTTCATACCAGTATGTAACATTAAATGCTCTTTTAAAGCACGACTTCTTGTAAATTTATCACCGCAAATATTACAAGTAAATGGTTTTTCATTATTATGACATATTGAATGTACTTTTAAGTCATACGGTTTTGCAAATTTTTTATCACAAATGTTACATGTAAACTGTCTTTCACCATGACATAATTTAAAATGTTTATTTAAAAGGTATTTTATCGGAAATTTCTTATCACAAAGGTTACATTGAAACGGTTTATTGTCACTATGCAATATTAAATGATTATTTAAATAGGACTGATTTGTAAAACTTTTATCACAAATATCACAAACGAATGGTTTCTCCTTTTTATGAACAAATGAATGAGCGTTTAAACACGTTTTATTTCCAAAACTTTTATCACAAATCTCACATTTAAATAGTCTTTCGCCAGTATGTGTTTGTAAATGTCTTTTCAAACGATAATTTTTTGTATATTGTTTATGACAAATATTACAAATAAATGGCTTTTCTGTAGCATGTTTTTTTGAATGCTGTTTTAAATGAGATTCATTTGAAAATTTTCCATCACAAATTTTACAAAAAAATGTTTTTTCACAATGATACATCTTTGTATGTTGATTTAAAAGATTCTCAGTTGGAAATTTATTCTTACAAATATCGCATGTAAACGACTTGTTTTCATTATGCAATTTCAAATGATTATTTAAATACAATTTTTTCGTAAAACTTTTCTCGCACATATTACACGTGAATATTTCATCATTATTACTATGTTGTTTCAAGTGATAACATAGACTTTTTTTTGTAGAAAATTTTTTACCACACTTATTACATTTAAATGGTTTACTATCATTATCATGTAATTTAATATGTTTATCAAAATATGATTTATGAATGAAACCCTTACCACACATGTCACATTTATATTTGCCATGTTCCAATTCACCTTTACTATTATGTCTTCTTAAATGCCAAACGAAATTCTTTTTCACAAAAAATTTCTTATTACAAATATTACATATCAATGGTTTTTCATCATTATCATGTGCTTGTACATGTTTATCAAAATACGTTTTAACAATAAAACACTTACCACATATTTCACATTTATATTTCCTATTTTTCGTGTTTGTTTCACTTTGATTTTCGTTCAAATTATTATTTTCCTCTTTAAAATCTTCTTTACGATGTTCGTGTATTTCAATATTTTCTAAAATTTTTATATGAAACTTTTGATAAATGTATACAATTAAGGTAAGTGAACCTAAAATTGGCAGCATTTCACATTTTCGTGAGAATAAAGCAAGAAAAACGAAAACTCATTTTAAAATTAAGCGAAGAATAACCTGAAATAAGTGCCTACAAAACTGCAGGATGTTTGAATTAGCAAAAGGACAGTTGCAGATTACTGAAAAATATACAAGGAACGTTCACTGTTGAAAAAAAAAAGTGTCTCAGATTCGTCCTATAGAACGGTTTTTGGGCTCATTTGAAATAAGAACTTTATGCCGATAATTGGTCAGCATCAATTAGGAGTATTGAGTATATACTTAGCTCAAAGGTGAGAATGAAGAACAGGCGTAAGCACGAGCCATTACACTGGTTTTTCTAAAAAAAAATTATTTGTGAGTATCTTATGTCTTCCTATAACCAATCAGAAAACCGGGACAAATTAACAAACCGACCGGGACACTGGGACAAGAGTTGAAAACCGGGATTGTCCGGGTCAAACCGGGACGTATAGTAACCCTACCTATAGTCGCTACGCTCGCTTTGTCCCCATTTTGTATTAGGAATCCACCTACGAGTCAGACAATATATAATGATTTATTACGTATCGCAAGACGACGTGGTTTAAGACCCAGTGGCAAATGAAATGTGGCATGTGATTAAAGATTTTTTTTAAGTCATCACGGATCGGAAATGAGTGGTGGATTGTTTGACGATCACTGGATTGGCCAATGCAAAATGGGAACAAAGCGAGCGTGTTTTAACAAAATAATTTTGAAAAATAGTGCCAATTTTGAGTTCACCTAGCTTATCTAATATTTACCAGTTTTTACTGGATGTTCTACGATCTCAACTTTCACATCATCACGAAGAAGTCCTAGAATATCATTACCAGTTTCATCATTATTATCATCATCACTGTTTTCTTCTATTTTAGCATTCTTCTTATCAGTTTCAACAGCACCTTCCATATTATCTAACAATAAGATTATTAATATTGTCATTAGTGTTTCATATTGATAAATATTTACCACTTTCAATGGACTGCTCGTCCACGTTCGTTTCAAATTTGTTTCCAAATTCTTGATCTTTATCGAAATTAGTATTAGTTGTATCATTCAAACCATCATCATCATCATCATGATCATCATTTGTACCTATTTCACAATGATTCGTGTCACTTTCATCAATTACAATATCAGTTTTATTATCGTTTCTTTCCGTTGCATTATAATTTGCAACAATTTGACGAACATCATCTTCAATATCACTTCCAAAATCTATATCGAAGTCATCTTTATTAATTCGATCATGAAAATCTTGTTGAAATTGTAGATCAGCTTGTGAGACCATTTTTAGAAAATTGTAACAATTTATTAACTTTTCGTAACAATTATTGCAGATTATGTTAGGAAAAGGATCATTTTCGGCTATCTGCAAAAAAACACAACAGGAATTTTGAAGAAAAATATAAAAAATAGGTGTAATCGCTTACTTCCAACTTTGTTATTTCAATAATAATATTGAATATTTGTAAACCATCTTGTTGGTTGGAAAAAATATTTTTAGACCAACTGATGGATGTTTCCAGATGACATAATCTACACAATTCCATTTTTTAGTCTTGTAATTTTGAAAATTTGCTTTTAAAATTTTTATATCAACACACACCCACGCACCAACGAGCACACATAACCTCAAATAAATATCCCATAAATCTGATTAGTCCGGGTGGTTAAAGGACCCCATACACGATCATTCGAAACTGACACTTGTTGCAGTCGCATCACCCCTGCATGTATAACGTAGCTTTTCTTTAAGAACTCTTTGTCGGTATTAACAAAAATTAAAATCAATGGTTAAACGGAACCAAGCACAAAACAAATTTTCTAAAAATGTGTTATTCTTTCCATTCTCTAGTGAATTGGCAAGAGTTGAATATTATAGGTCTTACAATTATTATAGAAAAGATCAATTCTTTCCCGTGGCGGATTAATTAAGGGAGAACAAATTTAGTGGGCATATCTAATGGGCCCCTAGCAGTAGCTAGGTCTAACATCCGATTAGTCCACCGCTGATTGGCCAGGCATAGGCGCACAGACCTATTCGCTGTGAAGACTGAGTTGATCAGTAAATGTGTGTGTTTATGGAATCGGAGAACATGTGACGTCCTTCCATATGGTTTCTCGCCGTAAGCATATGTTGCACTTCCTATGAAATGCAGTGCAAACTTATTGGTTTACTCGCTACTAGTATTCCTACTAGTATGTATTAGTGGGGTCGTATTACAGCTATAGAAATGCGACTTCACTTGTGTCTCACCTTTCACAAACCTTCCCAATACTTTAAAGAACCTCTTCATAAAGATTTCTTACTATTAATAGCTCAATCTCGGGTACTATGAGGCGGTAGAAACCAAAAAACGGCTTCTAGGGGGTTGGTTTTATGGAACTTCCATTGTACCTAAAACAAATATTTATGATTGCGCCACTGCTTATTATGCATATATGAATATAAAATAACGGTAAATATGAGTGTTCAGGCCAAAGCAAAAAATTCCACAATAGATATTTCGAACTTCCGCTGCCACCGCGATACTGACGATAGTGTGTGGGATACTTTACTCTCCAAAGTTATTTAAGACGCTGCTAGGTGGCGCCTCATTCAATCTTTCTAGCCGAATAGCTACGAACGATACTCACGTTCTGATCGCTAGACAGTTTTTTTACTTTTAGGCAGTTTGTATCACTGTTTCCTGACAGTTAAATGGAGGGATTTCTTTTTTTGATTGTCAACAAAAATTTAATAATTTTATAATGGAATTTGATGAAATTGATGATGACATGCTTGATAATATGCTGAATTTAAGTGAATTACATGAAAACAGTATGGTAAGCTAAAGAATTAACCATACAATATAATATATTTTCGTAAAAATTGCTGTCTTGTAAAATAGGTTGAAGATAACCAAGATTCTGAAATATTAAGAAATAATTCAGTAAGTTGTTATATAAATGGTTATATTTATGTATATTTCTTTAATAATTCATGTACTATAGGATTATGTAGAGAGTAATCCATCAGATCATCATCTGGAAGTATTATCGAAAAATTTTGGCCACAAGAATTTCCGACCATTACAATGGAAAATCATTGAAAACATTATGGTATTGAAACGTGATGTATGTGCTGTAATGGCAACCGGTTCAGGAAAATCTCTCTGTTATCAATTCCCACCAGTTTATCAAAATGGTATAACACTAGTGGTTTCACCATTAATATCACTAATGGAAGATCAAGTTCTATCATTAAAAGTAATCACTTTAATCATCAATCTATACCATTAATTAGTTTTTATTAATTGTCTTTGTAGATGTCGAATATTTCTGCTTGTTTATTGGGTTCAGCACAAACCGAAAAATCACAAACACTTGATAAGATTCTTGATAATCAATATCGTTTGGTTTATTTAACACCGGAATTTTGTACCGGTGATTATGGTCAAGAAGTTTTACAAGAAATCAATCAAAAACTCGATATTAATTTAATAGCAATTGATGAGGCACATTGTGTTAGTACATGGGGTCATGATTTTCGTTTTCAATATCGTAAACTTGACTTTTTTAAATATCGATTCCCCAATATACCGATTTTAGCTGTAACTGCAACAGCTACCAAAAAAGTACAAGACGATATAATCAAATCATTAAAATTACGGTAGTATTTACTTGCCTTGTTATAGTTTTGTTTTAATTGCAATTATTTTACAGTAATTGTTTATTGGTTTGTTCTGGTTTTGATCGTCCAAATCTATATTTCGAAGTCCATTCAAAAGGCACTAACGGAATCATGGGTGATCTAAGAAAATTCATGACCCTACAGAATTCTCAATTAAAATTCAATGGTCCTACAATTATCTATTGTATCAGTCGCAAACAAACGGAACAACTTGCTGATCTCCTTAAATGTAATTCAAAGTTTTTCTCAATCGTTTCAATGTCTTAAGATTTTAATTGATTAGGTAATGGTCTTAAATGTTTGACTTATCATGCTGGCTTAAGTCTACAAAAACGTAAAGAAACCCATGAATTATTTGTTAAAGATAGAATCGATGTAATTGTTGCAACAATAGCATTTGGTATGGGTATTGATAAGCCGGATATTAGAAATGTGATCCATTATGGTGCAGCAAAAAGTATTGAACAGTATTATCAAGAAGTTGGTCGTGCTAGTCGTGATGGTTTACCAGGCAATTGTATTACATTCTATAATCAATCCGATTTTACATTACATAAGTAAATAATAATAACAATTAATCAAATTTTGTCAATTCTAATGAGTTTGTTATAGAAAAATGATTGATTTGGTGAAATATGGATCGACTGATGTTAAATCGAAAAAACTAAAAGGTATTGAAATTATGGAAATTTACTTAACAACAACGAATTGTCGTCGAGAGTTTATTCTAAAATATTTTGATGATCCAATGAAACTTGATGAGAATCGTTCAAATTGTTGTGATAATTGTACGAAATTGTATGAAATTTGCTTTACTTTTTTTCGTGTATTTTGACTGATTTCATTGAATTTTTAGATGTTTTCGTGGTCATAAAACTAATCAGGAAATTTATGAAAATATCGATAGTAATGGTTGTTATAATTTCACTGATGATTGTCGTATATTTTTAAATGCAGTTAATGCAATGCAAGGTCTATTCGGTATTACGACATATATTTTATTTTTACGGGGTTCAGATTCGGTGAAAATCTATCAAAAATATAAACAACATCCAGTTTATGCTACCGGTAAACATAAATCGCAAGAATGGTGGAAGGCTATAAGTAAAAATTTCAATATTTTGCACATAATTGCAACTATTATTTATTTATTGATTCAACAGGTTCGTTACTTTTACAAAAGAAGTTTTTAGAAGAAAATTTCAAAAGAAATAACCAGAATTTTACAATAAATACAGTAGCTGTATCACCATTAGGTTTGAAATTCTTAGAAAACGACCAAACGTTATTACTGCCACCGCCTCCAGATATTCTAAAATTATTGAAACTCAAGCCTCAAGAAAGGTTTCAAAAAGAAATTAATTATTTCAACAAACTTGCTAATAATAGTTGTTTAATTGTAGTTCTGGTTGGATTAAAACTTCTGGAAGTCTAAATGGAACTACTGTTATTCCTAATCGAACAATTAAGCCCGATGCCAGAATAGACAAAGTTTCAAATACAATTATAGATGATTCAACATTATATCAAAAATTATTAGATAAACGTACTGCATTGGCTTCAAGTCATGATTGTATGCCATACATGGTGGCATCAAATAATGCCCTTTTGCAAATGTCTAAAATGAAACCAACAACTTTAGAAGCACTAGAGGCTTGTAAATGTAAATGTTTACTTCAAAAACAAACTTACAGAAGTTTATACTATTTTGTTTTCTAGTGGATGGTTTTACGGAAGCCAAAATTATACGATTTGGTGATGCTTTTCTAAATATTATCAAATCATGTTATCCTGTAGGATTACAGAATTCTACAAATTCAAAAATTTCGATTGAACAAATATTGAATCAACATCCTTTACCTGATGCTACACTTAATAATTCGGCGGAAATTACTTGTAAAATGTTCCTATCAGGTTTGAAACCGTTAGAAATTGCGGATAGACGTAAATTTGTTCTTGGTACAATAATGGGACATTTAGTATTGGGTATAAAAGTTGGTCTTCCGATTAAAATGATTGATTTAGGTGTAAGTGAAGAGTATAGAAATATAATATTGGAAGCTATCAAAAAATTACCTCCAGGTATGTATATTATAACTGATAACATTCATTATTTGAATAAATATTTATAAAACTTTATAGATTCACAGAAATTGTCGGATATTAAAAATAATTGTCCTGAACATATTGAATGGGAACATATAAGGATTGTTAGAACATACATTCAAGTTCGGTCACATTTACAACAATTAAACATACCATATGAAGAATTTGAAGATTTCGAGTATAAAAATTTAACTTCTAATGTACAACAGCAAGATAATTTATCGATGCTTCTTGATATTGCTTATGAAATGCTTAAAGAAGATGATCCATTTGAAGATTTTGATAATCAGAATCGAGAAGAAAAACAGGAGTATAAGTGTTCAATACTCGATTCACCACCACATTCTTATAATCAGAATGAAAAAGACGAACTGGAAAATTGTTGTTTGATACTGGAATCATCACCACGTTCTGGTAATCAGGATCAAGAAGAAAAACAGAGGAATAAGTGTTCATCACCACGTCCATGTGAAGCTGAAACGCCTATAAAACTGATTGATATTGATAAGAAAAATATTACTCCGAAACGAGGAATTCAGGTTGATGATAATAATGAGAAGACGTTTGAACGTTTTCGTAAAAAATCGAAAAAGGTTGAATTACCGCCTTGGCTGTGCTCAAAACGTAAATAATTCCTCAAATATTATTATTATTATTATTATTATTATTATTATTAATTGATTCATTATTTTCTACAATTATTTTGTATCTCAATAGATTTTCTAGTATTTCTGGTAAAATTGAATTTTATTTAAAATACCCGCCAATGTTTTACAATTTGATTGGTCTAATTTCGACCACGTGGTCATTGTAAATAACAAACATAACCTAAAATTTAGAATTGTCGACATAACCTCAATTTCGTCCTTGCAGTGACTTTCGTTTAAAAATAGATTATGCGATAATAATTAGAAAATAAATTAAAATGGCTGGTGGAAAAAGGTAATTATTTATGTTTTTATTAAAAATAAAGCTTTTACGATAATAATTTTGTAGGATTACGAGGCAAAGTAGTATTTTGGAGGAGAATGTGAATTTGGAACAATTCTTGAAAATTTCCAATTATGAAGAGACAGTTCGTCAGTTAGATGTCTATTATGGAATGGGTAATTGTGTTTTCTCGAAAACAATGTATATAAAATGATTAATTTGAAATTTCTAGTCAAAAGACAACTATTGTTGTACCAAAGTCCAATCACTGGATTATTTCCAGTTTTATCAACAGATCAAGAAGTTGGTAGTGTACGTGATAGTGTATATTGTGCAGCTGCTGTTTGGGGTTTATATCAAGCATATCGACGTATTGATGATGATCGTGGTAAATCCTATGAATTGGGACAATCAACAGTGAAATGTATGCGTGGTATATTAGAATGTTGGATCAAACAGGCAGCACGTATTGAATTATTCAAAACGAATCAATGTAGTGCACATGCATTACATGTTAAATTCCATCTAATAACAGGCAATGAAGTCTATTCCGATGAGATTTACAATCATTTACAAATCGATGTTGTATCGATCTATTTGATATTTCTGGTTCAAATGATCTCGTCAGGAATGCAAATCATTTATACACAAGTCTGTTATTTCTGTTTATCTATTATTATTCGATAATTTTTTATCTAATTTTTGTATAGGATGAAGTTGCATTCGTTCAAAATCTTGTTTATTATGTTGAACGTGCCTATAGAACACCAGATTATGGTATGTGGGAACGTGGTAGTAAATATAATGATGGTACACCAGAGATACATGCAAGTTCAATAGGTTTAGCAAAATCAGCATTAGAAGCTATAAATGGTTGTAATTTATTTGGTGAAAAAGGTGCATCATGGAGTGTTGTTTATGTTGATATTGATGCACATAATCGAAATCGTAGTATATTTGAAACATTATTACCTAGAGAATCATGTTCAAAAGATGTTGATTCAGCATTATTATCAACAATATCATTTCCAGCATTTGCAACACATGAAGATCTATTATATAATGATGCTAAAACAAATATAATCAAAAAATTACGTGGTAATTACGGTTTTAAACGATTCACACGTGATGGGTATAAAACTGTTCTTGAAGATACAAGTAGAAGGTTTTTATTATTTATCAATGATATATGGGGTACCCCACTGAATTGTGAGGAATTCGGTGGGACACCTTTAGTTATCGTTATCATTATTTACAAACGATTGCAGGTATTACGAAAATGGGGAGATTAAACATTTTGAAAATGTCGAATGTGAATGGCCATTATTTTATATTTTTATGATAATTGATGGTGTTTTTAAAAGTCTACCAGATCAGATTTCTGAATATCAAGATCTACTGAAAGAACGAATTTATTTAGATCATAATGGGGGTAAATATACCCTTTTTCCTCTATTTCTTTTTCTTCTAATTTATTTATTTTATTTGAAAATAGATCCTGTAATACCTATGTATTATTATGTTCCGGACGAGAATTTGGAGAAAGAACGTCAAGATCCAAGTACTACAACACGAAAAATGAATCCTGAAAGTGGTTTATTTTTATGGAATCAAGCAATGTTTATTCTGGCTCAATTACTAACAGCTGGTCTTCTGCATATTAATGAATTAGATCCAATTCGTCGATATTTACCATCGTATAATCGACCAAGAAAAGGTGGTCGATATTCAGCTTTTCAGGTAAATTTTTTGTTATAATCTTTTATTTTAAATGAAACCATTGGGATTTTCTTTGAATTACACTACATTTTTGTCCTGAAAAAATCTTTAAATGCAAAAATTTGCGGGTTTTTCAGTGGTAATAAGAGTACATTTTATGTTTATGCTTTCAGACGAAGCCGTCTGTTGTAAGTAATTTCGGACTCTATTTCAGCTATTACTAAGTTTTTCTGGATTTGCTGGTTTTTATTATGTAACAATTGTGTTTTTCCCCAATTTTTATAAGGTTTTTCGATCTTTTATTAACTAATTAATTTTTTTTTGTGCTTGCAGGCCAAGCCTTCCGTTGTAAGTAATATTACTGTTGTACATATATTCGTCTTGTTTCTTTACTGCCTCTATTATTATAGCCATAGTTTCGATTAATTTTCCTTAGTTTTCACTAACAATTCTCCACTTCTTTTCTTCTTATTGTTGTTGTTATCATTCTAATTTTTGTTGTTGTTGTTTAAAAATAGGGCACTGCAACAGATCTGGTTGTTCAAATTGTTTTAATTGCTGAATCGATGCGTTTACAAGCAATGATGGCAACTTATGGTATCCAAACACAAACACCACATGAAGTTGAACCTGTACAGATTTGGTCATCAACACAATTGGTTAAAGTTTATCAAAATCTAGGTGTTAATCATAAATTAGGCCTACAAGGCCGTCCTGTTCGGCCAATTGGTAGTTTGGGGACAAGCAAGGTTTGTATATATTTCCGTTAAATCTATTGATTATTGTGTTAAAGGATTTTTTTTTTAAAGGTGTATCGTGTTTGTGGTGCAACAGTTTTATGTTATCCATTAATATTTGAAGTTTCTGATTTTTATCTATATCGTGATATGGCATTATTAATTGATGATATTAAAACTGAATTACAATTTGTTGGACGTTATTGGAGATTATCAGGACGGCCAACTGTTTGTTTATTGATACGTGAAGAACATATGCGTGATCCACAATTTAAAAAAATGCTCGATTTATTGGCTATGTTGAAGAAAGGTTATTGTGATGGTGTGAAAGTTCGAATTGGTCGTTTACAAAATCTAATTTCCAGCTCGTGTGTTGGTAAGTGAATTCAGATAATTTGGAATCAGCGCCGACCTTCTCTATAAAGGGGGCCGGATGCGAGAAGTATTGTGGGGACCCAAACAATTTATTCACGATAAAGAAGCCTTCATGCTCATTTTTTCCTTTTTCTGGGAGCAGGACCGGGTAGCTTGCATCTGCTGCACCCCAGCCCCCCGAAGTGTTGGAATAGACATGTTACTGAAATAATTTTGTATTGTAGAGCATTTGGATTTTATGAACGTGTTGGATTTACCTGTCGATACTTTCACACAATTCAAACAATTACAACATGATTATATTGGATATCAAAGTCTGACTGATGTGCCAAGAGTCTTGAATTACCAAGACCAACTGAAAGACTATTCTGTAAATAATAATTTTCCATATTTATCTCAGCAAAAAGGGCATTTATGTATTTCCTATCGTTCAGTTATCAATTACTTGCATTTCAGTCAAGAAATCTACCGTAAAACTAATGAAGTTTTATCGTCCAGGCTCTCAACTAACAGGGGAGCTCTAAAACTTTTTTATGTCTCTATCACTGAAAAGAGCGCTCAAATGCAATAAAAACTCGATAATTCGTCATGTGCAGGATTAGAAGGGTGACGAATTATCGAGTTTATACCATACCACCAACTACATGAATGCCTACTTTGCTGCATTAAACTAGACTATGATTTTTATGCATAAAATTTTGCAGCATTTTAAAAATTCACCAATTAAAGACATAATTCAAGCTACACAAGAAATTGAAAGTCTTTATGCACGTTGTCAGTTATTTGGAATTCTATTGAAACGTGAAGGTAAACAATTTAAAGTACGTAATAATACAATTGAAGAACATCTACATAGTTTATACCATCAAGCTGGTTGTTTACGACATTGGGCTGCTGTCCGTTATACTAGTAGTTTATTATTGCATAATGTTGATTCAATTAGTCCATTTATTACAGCTGTTTTAGTTCATGGCAAACAGGTAATAATTATTCGGGTTTTCAATTAACTATTTTTGATTTTTTTTTGATTAGTTAACAGTTGGTGTAATCGGTCAGAAAGAGACTGTATTTGATAAACCTATGACTCCTGGTGAAATTCAAACAGTTCTATATAATACAATACAACCGTATGATGTAATTCAAGCTGTTCTACAACAAGAAGTTATATTATATTGTGGTCGTTTAATTTCAACAAATCCTGAATTGTTTCGTGGTATATTAAAGATACGTGTTGGATGGGTATTGGAAGCGATAAAATTCTATTTGAAAATTTTCGGTGATTCAAAGAAAATTGAAGATCATAGTCCATATGAAGTTAGACAATTACTTTATAAAGTATTGTCGATTAAAGAATGGGGCACTAGAGAAAAGTAAGTTCTTATATACAGTGTGATCTATAGCAAATTTATGGTCAAGTGAGTGTTGACAGAGAATGACGTAAGGAACGTATGTCGACACTTTATCGTTTGTTTCTAATCTGTCATATTTAGATAGGTAAATGTTACTGAACTAATACTCATGCAAGAACGTACGTTTGTCGTGGCACACTTTGACCATAAATTTTGCAGATCACACTGTATTTATCGATTTAAAGAAAATAACATCTGGTTTTTTAATATTTGTAGATTGACACCATTACAAAAGAGACAACTGGAAGGCTGTTTATGTCGTGTACCATCATCGTTTTATAACCAAGTCTGGGATGTTATGTTACGAACACCAAAAGGTATTATTGTAATGGGTACAGTTTTACCACAACAACCGACTCTATCAAATATGGCAAGATCTGAATTAACGTTTTCATTACTTGTTGAGAATGTAAGCGTCTATTATCTATCGTAATTATTTATTGATTTAATTTTGAATTAATTTTAGGTATTGAATTCTATTGATCAACCTGAATATCGACAATTAGTTGTCGAATTATTATCAATTGTTTCGACGATTTTAATGAGAAATCCTGAATTGATTTTCAGTCAACCATTAGATTTAGAACAATTAATTAAAGATGCAGCTCATATGTATTCAAAGGATCATAATTTAGATGATGATGATGTTTCGAAATTATTAGAAATACCCTATGTCCAATCAACTGGATATTTAGCTAGAGCTGTAGTGAATAATGTCCTCAAAGGGGGACAATTGAGTGATTTCGAAGGTGATATAAGTTCCTGTCGTGTCTCGTAAAACACGTTTATTTCTATTGTAAGAGTTCAAAGATTTTTCATTATTGTTATCTGAATTGTTACTAATAAGGCTGTTCCAACAAGAATCAGAAAAAATAGTCAGACATGTACAAAGGCTTCAGTTTTTGGGCACTTCAAACACATTTACGTATGCTCCTGACTATTCCGGACTTGTTGGAACAAACCTATTGGTGAAAACTTTTCTTACTCATACGAACGTAATGGAAACATCATTTCTATTATTATTCTGTATATTGCTTTCTTATCGTTATTAGAAGGTTTCAATAAAATTATTTTAAATCGTAGTCTATACTGTAATGGTTATAATTTCTCAATTACTTGAAGTAACTTCACCTGCGACTAAACATAAAGTTTTCAAAGCATTATAAATACATTGAACCAATGAGCACTTTTACTTCTTCCGGCAAGTTCACGTCCGTTCTCAACCAGAATTTTTCGAAAACTTTCTAGGGTCTTTCCTAATTTTGAATATTTAGACTGTAGTGTTGGATATTGTTATATCCATTCGTTAGTGGTTTTCACAGTTGCGTGGGCAGATGCTCCATCTTGTTGGAAATACCCATTTTGCCCTAAAAAAATTGGATACACATTAAAAAATGAAATTACTGTAAAACTATCTGTCAGTTTAACAAATACCTAGTCACAATGTTGCAGCTTTATCATATCAACTACTTTAAATCCTACTCATCATATGTTTATTAAATTTATCGTAACTCTTAAAAACAGTGTGAGTACGAGTTCTGCCACTTTATGCTCGTAGCAGTTGGTGCTCTACCAGCAGAGCCACGCGTTAATAGGTTGAAAACATCATCGGGACTTTCAACATTGATTTCTGTCAGTCCAGGTATTATAATAAGATTACAAAATGATTAATATATTTCGAAAAATTAATCACTGTAAGTAATACGTTCACTCGGATCTCCGCCATTTCACGGGGAACATTTATGGGCACTTTTTTATAGGCAGGATATATTCTTGCAATATCCCGCAGAAGCCTTTGAAATTCAGCTTCTATACTCGGCAAATTCCTTACAATTAGAATATTTTGCCGATACATCCATTCTCCGATATACATTACATAATACAATATTTTTTTTCAGAATTTTCTGAATTTGGCGGTTAGGCGGTTAGGTTAGGCATGCTCGTAGCAGTTGGTGCTCGACCAGCGGAGCCAGGCGATAATACGTTGAAAACATCATCGGGACCTTCAACACTGATTTCTGTCAGTCCAGGTATTATCTATGTAATCTCTGGTATTATGATACCTGTAAGATTGCCTAGGATTCATAGGATGGACTTTGTCGTGGCTCTTCAGGACTACCTGCAGCAGGGGCAGCTTCACGGACCTTCTCCGTTCCCTTTTTGGCCCACAAATGTTTGCACATCACGGAGCCGTAATAGAAGACAATCTATCCACTGGCCCAGAATACAACACCAACTGTCTTATTTGGTGCCACAAAAGGTTAAAAGGATTGAGGTCCGGTGAACACGCTGGCCGTCACACTGCTCCATTAAGTCCTAGCTCTCTTAAATTCTGCTTCGTCGGTGAATAGGATATTTTGTATAAAATATCTATCATTTACTTCATATTGCTTGAGAATGTAAGCCGACAGGGAGGATCAATAAGCTGTACGATCTGTAGTTTCTCAATACATACGTAAGTCTGCACCCTTCTCATTAAAGGGGCCCCAAACGGTATATTGACAGACCCCCCATTTCTTGTACTATTCGTCAGGTGTGTATTGTTGGGCCAAATGAACGATTTCCGCCCTTAAAAATAAAAATATTAGTTGTTAAAAATGATAAATCAAATTCAAAACTCACGATTCTTTAATTGACATTTGACAATTAACAGGGCTACCAACAACAAAACGACCCCCGCCCCCTCCCTTAATTATAGCCAACATAAATATTAGTTCCTGTTTCTCAAAACTTCAAAAAAGATGGCACTACTATTTAAACTCGTCTATATTTTTATTAAATCAATAAACAATAATTTCGAATAGATACAATTGTGGATATAGCATAATACTTCAATTACGATTGTTAAAAAAAAACGAAAATTCACAATAACGCCTTTTATATTAGTTTAAAAACAAAATCGAATAAAAGTCACCAAGTCCGGTCCTGTATCTCGCATTTCATCAAACTGATCTCCCATTATACCGAAAAATGAATAAATACGGTTTAAAAATTTATCTATGATTAATCAACAGGAAATTTATTACTGTTTGATTATTTGTAATTTATGTTGCTAAATTTTTATTATTATTTTTTTTTAATTGTGTAATTAATGTAATTTGAACTATTGAGAATTTGATCCAATGCTTTGACAGTTTTGTGTTTACGCAGTGTTTTTTTTGTAATTTTACAGGTGTCAAGAGAAAGGGTGTTTAATATCTATGTTTTTCTTTATTTTCCGTTATTTACAATTGATTATTTCTTATCAAAAAGTAATTAAAACAACACATTAATTAATAATAATTAACCTAACATGTAATTGTTTTTGCGTAAATCAAGTGATAAGAGTTGACTGAATTTAGAGAAAATATGACCCATTGTCAGTCATTCGAAACGACGTTTCCTATATAAATTGTATTATTTTGGTGTAATTGAATCAATAATTATTTGAATTTTCTTGGCCACAATGAATTCGACAAATTCCAATGAATTTCGCTATGGTATTTTTATGGAGAATGAATTGATGAGTGATTTGACGAATGGTCAAAAACCACGTACAGCATTATTGGGACAAATTGTTAAAATTGAAGGTATATTAGGTAATGAGAATTTGGCAATACGTTTTCTACGTGATGGTGAAACATGGGAGGCGAAAACATTCCGTTGTTCAAGACGTTGTATATTGCCAATCAATGAAAAACTATGGCCTTATATATCAGCAATACCATCACCACAGGAACGTGTCCGATTGGTAAAGAATCGTGAACGTTGTGAGAAATTAACACGACTCACCACTGATATGTCAATTGGTTTTATGGATATTAATGATTTGTATTTAGGACAGGTGAAATATATGGGCAATGTTAAAGGAATTGGAAAATGTATTGGAATCAAACTTAATGTAAATTCAATCCATATACTGAGTATTATCATTGAATTAATAACAATTTGTTGTAGGAGCCAAAGAAAGATAATAAATGTAATGGGTCTTATGCTGGTATACAGTATTTTACATGTCTACCTGGTTATGGTGTGTTCACAACAATCGATCAAATTGTTACTGTAACTACCACACTTCCTGTAAAATCAACCAAAGAAACTACTGAATTGGATAATTGTCTGGAAAAAAATGTTACCAGTTTGATTAAAAACGGTAAAGATATTGATAATGATGGTGTCGATAACACTAAAGATTCACCACAATATGAGAAAATTGTTACAAAATATGGTGAATATCCAAAAAATCTTAGTATAACACCAACAAAAAATTCAACACAAATCAGAAACTCATTATCATTACAAAATATGTTAGATGTTGAAAATAATAGTGCCAATTCAAATAATGATTTTGATCAAAATTCAGTTTTACCACCGGATAAAACCTATTTAATTAATCGAACTGATAAGAAAATGAAAAATAAATCCGAATTCGATTTATGTGATATTATTGGTGGTAATTGGCATGGTGCAACTGATCAAAATCAATTAGAGAAATTTGCTAATTTATCGAAAACATTAGAACGAAATGATAATATTGGTCCAAATAGAACAATGAATGGTACATTAACAACAACAACGAAAAGTAGAAATAAAAGTACTAATCCATTATCGCATTTCTATAATGGTACCATTGCGAGAAAGAATCGATTTAGTGATAATTGGGTGGAGAAGGAACAACCAGCGGCACCAGGAAAAGACGATAAGAGTAAGAATCTTTTCTCGTGTTTTAAATCGGGGCTGTCCAACCCATGACCCCCATAGCCCGACACACTGTAGTGAATGTGGCCTAAGGAAGCCAAAAGGTTGGACACCCGTGTTTTAAAATGATCGTGGGCTAAAATGGGCATCTTGTCAAAAAAATTATTAGGGAACAAATTCGTATTTTTGTTGTTAAAGGATTATAAATACACAGTGACTGAATAAGTGTCTGATTAATCCGTTAAATCGAGGTTTATTCCTATCTAAATCGGTTCTATATATTGATTTGGATTTGATTCAATTATTGATTAGAAAATAGGCGTAATTCTTTTTTTTTCTTGTTAGTAAATCCGATAGGTATTTGTGATTAAAATAAGCCAAAGCTTCAATTGATTGCTATTTAATTGTCTTACTATTAAAAATTCAACTTAACGTTGGTTGGTAGCACATAGACACACACGCGCGAAACGTCCACACACGGTTTTATAAATAGCGTTCTAGTTACGTACGATAGTTTAAGCAAACTTGCAGACTTTTTTTAGATGGGTTTTTATAAATAGAGATTTTTGGTTTGTCTTAAAATTCTTTTACTGACATTTTTTTTTTAAATCTTGAAAATAAGAGAGTTGTGTGGATAATGTGTTGTACATTAAAATTGTTAAAAAGTTGGTAGAATTTGTTGATTTTTAAATAATAATCGTGCGTGTGTTGTGTGTGCTACAACGCAATGTCGTCGAATCAATGCAAAAATCTATCTCTTGTTATGCCAAAGAGAATTGGTGCATTTTCGACGACACCATTGAAGCAAAAATCATCTACTACTACTACTAGACATAAATCATCCAGTTCTAATCAAGAAATCAATCATTTATATTCAAATAATGATGATGAATTTCTTAATAATATACCACTGTTTGTCTTAGAAATTAATGAAAAAAGTGAAGCATTGGCAAAGGCTCAAAGAACAACATCACCACAACCACCACCACCGACAACAACCACCACAACAGCAGCAACAACAACAACAAAAACCACTGATAAAAAGACGAAATATCATCCACCAAAACCAGGCACAACCAATGATTTAACTATCGGCAGTTTAGTAGAAGTATTGAATGATGTTAGTAAAGATCCATTATATGGTGTTGTTAGATGGATCGGTGTAGAAAATGGTACTGAATATATTTTAGTTGGTGTTGAATTAGAAGAGGAACAAACACATCTACCATTAACATTAACCGATGGTATTCATAATGGTGAACGATTGTTTCGTTGTAGTGAAAATCGTGCATTATTTGTACCATTAGTACAATGTCATAAAGATTCACGTTTTCAAGATGGTATACCAACACCTGTACATCATCCGCCTACCATTGATTCGGTAAATATTTCCATTAAAAAAAATATGTATAAAAATAGATTATTTAAAAAAAATTAATGACCTAAGCGGAAATTATACAAAATTAGATCGCTGTTTTTGTTGAAACATCTAGAAAATCTGATAGTCATGATTTTTTGGACATTCATAATCTAGTCGATTATTTAGGTCCCTATCAGAATCACTCCGAATCTAACTCGCGAAGATTCGTACAAGTCATCAATCCATTCGAATCATGATTTAAGCAACCGATAATTTGATTGGTCGGGACTGGATTGATTCGGATTGAAGCAGTGTGAAGGACAGGTGAGCGATTCCATTGGGTATGTCAAGTGAGGCTAAGCGTTGTTAACCGTTGTATCATTTGCGTCTAGTGCTTAGCCTTGCTGGACATACCCACTGTTTCATGTGTGTACTGACTTGTGCGAATCCTCACCAGTCAAATTCGAGTTGATTCTAATTGATTTAGATTCGCTTTGTCTTAAACGGGTCTTATTGGTTCTAGTTTCTGTAAATCTGAATCGCTTAAGGAAAACTTGATTTTCTCTTCTCTCTTTCTAGAAATGAAAAGGCAGTAATGTGTTGTCTTTCTAGAAAGTGAGAAAAAACTGCTTTTTCTTATTCTTAGAAAGAGAACCGAATAAATTAGAGGAGAGGAATCTTCTTAGGTCATTTTTCTCTCCCTAATTTTTGTTTTTTCGATCTTTATAAATGAGCGGAAAGCCGAATTACCATACTCTTATATGTTTATACGTATATGTCCGAATAATTCAGTAATCCGAACGCACTTTAACATTATCTCGGATTATCGGGACTGTACTGTATTAATATTAAATTTTTTTTTGTAGATGGAATGTCCAGTGATTCAAGGAGCTGTAGCTCCACTATGTATGCCCACTGAGGAGGATGTTGAAGCTGTCTGTGGTAAATTCCGCGGTATACAAGGACATCATAATTCTTGTTATTTAGATGTTACCTTATTTTCAATGTTCACTTATACAGCAGTATTTGATAGTCTATTATTTCGTCCAAAAGGACCCAATGATATCGCCGATTATGAAGAGGTTATTATAATTTTGTTTAATTTTTAATATAATTCTTCATGTTCCTCCTTACTGTTTACAGGTACAACGAGTGTTACGTGAAGAAATAGTGAATCCATTACGCAAGAATCTATTTGTTAGTGCTGGTCATGTAATGAATTTACGTAAATTATTAGATCGTTTAAGTTCAGTATCTGGTTTAACAAGTGAAGAGAAAGATCCTGAAGAATTTCTAAATTCATTATTAGCACAAATCTTAAAAGCTGAACCATTTTTAAAATTAAATTCCGGACAAGAATCATTTTATTATCAATTATTTGTTGAAAAAGATGCTGATTTAACATTACCAACTGTTCAACAATTATTTGAACAAAGTTTCCTTACTAGTAATATTAAATTGAAAGAAGTACCATCTTGTTTGATTATACAGATGCCACGTTTTGGTAAAAATTATAAAATGTATCCAAGAATCTTACCATCGCAATTATTAGATGTTACTGATGTTATTGAAGCATGTAAATATCAATTGAATTTCTATTGAAATATTTTAAATTCTGATGAAAAAATTGTTGATATTGCAGCACCTCGTCAATGTATAGTTTGTGGTAAATTAGCACGTTGGGAATGTCGTGAATGTTTCGATAGTTGTAGTACAGCTGGCTTAGAAAGTACAGCATTCTGTACAATATGTTTAAAAACTGCACACCGTCATGAACGTCGTCTCCATCATAAACCTGTAGCATTAGAAGTATCACCGGATTTCTCAATAATGGAAAACCATTGTCGACCACCTCGATTATTTATGGAATTATTTGCTGTGATTTGTATTGAAACATCACATTATGTTGCTTTTGTTAAATGTGGTGTTGGACATGAAGCACCATGGTGTTTTTTCGATTCAATGGCTGATCGTAAAGGTGAGAAAAATGGTTATAATATACCGGAAATGGTTGCCTGTCCAGATATTTCCCGTTGGTTATCCGATGAACAGATCTGTCGGCAATTACATGAAGAGTTTCCAAATGATCGACATCTACCGGAGCATGCTCGTAGATTGCTCTGTGATGCTTATATATGCATGTACCAAAGTCCAGATGTTATGATGTATAGATAGATTACACCCCTTTCTTTTCTTTTGCCTGTCTTATTATATAAAAAAAAAAAACGGATTCACTTATAATAATAATTGACTGATTATTTCTCTAGAAAATAATAATATTTGTGTTGTTATTCTACCAAAATTGTTGATTTTTCGTTTGGCAGAAGATTTATTTCGAGTACTACTTACTCTCTATTACGCTTGTTACATATTAATGTTCAGTATTTATTGAAAAGAAACCATATCACTTTGTTAATCTATAAAGGAAATATTCTAATAATTAAAGGAATGTGCCTTTTTTTTATTCAATCAAGACAGAAATGTTTTTATGTAAAAAAGAGAAACAAATCTAACAAAGTGTTATGGATGTGTAAATCACTCTATAATCAAAAGTATTTATTTCAGAAAATTTCTAAAAACGTTTTGTTTTTGTAGATATTTCTATTGTTAAAATAAATGGAAGAAGGGAAACAAATAAAAATAATAACTTACATAACATAACTATAATTTCAGATCACACATAATTAAACATAGATTCAGCGAAATTTTCAGAATTCTCGCCAAAAATAAACGACTAAAATCTACTTATCTTTTGAAGCATTACAAAAAAAATATATATGTATTATATAATGTATATTGTATATAGAATTCTTTGTGAGATCGAACAATACCTTGAACCGTGAATATAAAGATAGAATATGTTGTGTTTTAAGTCTTTCAGCCTACAATCTAAATATTTTAATCAAACAAAGTGTTACATGATAGACGTATATATAGATAGATATATAGAAAAATTAATACCGCAACATTCCTCTACATACACAATAATATCTACGAATATTTTTTTAAAATAAACTTAATACATATTTTTTTTTGTTATTGTTGTCAACACAACTGTAAATTTGTACTTTTGCTCTCACCAAAAGATCGAATTTTCCATCTAGGAGAAGAAAAAAAAAATAAGAAGCCATCTACGAATCCTTCAAATCTGAAGATATCCAAATATTAAAATTAAAATTAACCACTGGGTACTGTCTTGGGTGCGTATGTGTGGATACATGATATATAATAATAGAATTCTAAAACCTAAATTGTTAGTAGTACGTGAAATATTGCAAGATTTGCTCAATAAAGATCCTCTTCATCCATGACAAATTCGGTACCACAACCCGAATCCAAATTCAATGGGCTATAACGATAATAAATAAATAGATAATTTTTGATAGAAAACAATAATATGAAGAGATCAACTTACTTAATAGCTCTACATGTAAAGAATACAATTCTTTTCAATTTTTTATTATAGAAAAAATAATTAAAGCTCCACAAACAACCCTCTTCACCAAATGGATCTGATGATAAATCGGGATTATATGAATAAATATCGCAATCTTCTAATGAAATTTCATCGTCAATTGCTGCCCATAATGTTGGTCCTAACAAACGATATTGTTCACCAGCTGTTGCCATCAAATTCGAATCAATCGTATTTGTTACCCATTGTCTTGATGGTTCTTTACTAAATTCATTACTCTATTTAAAAAAAAATATATAGAAAATTAGATAAAAATGATTGATTATATTAATATATTACTTTCATTTTTTAACAAGGTTATAACGAAATGATTCATTATTTATTTATCAATAAAATGTTATCGAAGTATAGCAGACTGTTATAAATACTTTGCAAATTCTTTAGATAAAAAATTAATTGCACTATACTCCGATAAACCGAACTAATTGTGTTAGGGGTCGGAATTGGGGGCCTCGCAGCTTATGTTTTTCTGAGGGACAGTAAAGGGGACGTACATTGAAGAAAAAGGTGGACTGTATAATCAAGTTTAAGCTTCAGAGAGCCCCTTTCAGCTAATGGTCTCCAAAACAAAAGGTTCATTAATTTTACGGTGGATCTGTAACTGATTATTTTTTAGATTTCGTGTATTTTTAATGAATATACCAATTCTACTTTCAAGGCAAACTCCATAACGGCACATCAAATTTACCTTGTTAAAGGTTGAATTTTTAGGTCAAACAGAAATTTGAAATCATGAAAAAAAGGTTTTTATATTCAACAAATTTCGAAATGTCGTCGAGATTCACAAAATATTAAGCGGGTCATTGAAAACTATTTATATATAAAGTAATCGCGCCAAAACATGATGATAACTTTATTCTATCATATTTACATAAATAAACACAAATGAAATATAGCAAAAACTCCTACACATTAAAGTTTTTTATTGTAAATAGGTTTTTAAATAGGTATGCCCTTTGGAAGTTTGTGGGAGGCCTAGTGCACAACTGTTTTACGAATTGTCTCGTAAAGTCACCGCCTAAGCGGGCATTGGAGTGAAAGAGAAAAGGTCCAACGATGAGTGCGGGGCCCTTTTAGGTGCTGCCTCAGTTGGCACACCCATAACACGCCTGTCCTATGAATTATAGTCGAATTTCAATTACAAGCAAATTTACCTTCAGATCCATGAAATCATAATCAGGAAATGCCGAATTCAATGTGCCAATTAGATAGAATAATGTTTTACGACTGATCGTATCGCATAATGGACCTTCTTCATCACCTGATACACTACGACTATATTGTGAATGACCAGGTGATACACCACCAGGTGGTGATAATGCTTGTAGATCATTTGGATGGACACCTTCAGCATTAAATCGTTTATATAATGCTTTCTCAGCACCTGCCATTTTACATGAATAACTTTCAATACGACCAATTATTTTACTATCGCCCGTTTGTATGCAAAGGGCATTATTGATTGTTTCGAATGTCGTACTTTCTAAGAGTTTCATTATTGTTGTTGTTGTTGTTTTGTTGTTGTTATTGTTGATGCTGTGTTGGCGGCAATATCAAAACAAATCAGGATATGCTAAAAAAATTTGTACTTTTCGTTACAGTTATTACTGTTGTTGTTGTTGATTGATTGGTTTCTTGTTTAAAAACTAAAACTCTGTATTGTTTGTCGACAACTCAAAAAAACACCATCAAAGTTCTTGAACATTGCTGTCGGATGTATAAAGACACCTTTTCTTTTTGAATGAACTAGACGACTACACGATGGAACCAAAGTACGCGTTTTTACTGATTTTTGCAATAAATGATTAGGGCACATTACAAAATAATCCAATTAGATTATATGTTCAAAAAATAATCGATAAAAGTCTTTTCTTTTATAATAAAAACCGAAAAGCAACTTTGAGCTAGAAAATTGGGCGAGTCCACTTTTTTTCTAGAATTAAAACAAAGACCACAATAATTAAAATTTCACTTTCACAACTAGCTAGTGTTCAGAATACAAAGACGCCAACATTTTATTAATAAAAACGAAACAAATTGATCGAATCACTACACAAATTTGAATTATTTTGCAATTTATTTACTTTAAATAGAAATCTTATCAGAAATTCTGTTTGACATTTACGCAAAACAGTTGTACACAACAAATAATAATAATCGTAGTAACCTGGTGGCAGGGTTGCCAATTGCCTAACTAAAAATAGCTACATTGATTACAACTTTTGGCATGGTATTGGCGAATTATCAACACAACAAATTAGCACATGATAAATATAGTTTGTAATCAATGATTGAAACATTGAAATTTTCATTATTATTGTTTTAAAAATAGCGATGATTATGCCAGTTGGTGAATGCTTAGATTGGCAAGACTGCAATAGTTCCACCTCCTTTGTTGTTTTGTTTATTACGGAAGAACTTTAGGGTCAATGCCAGTGGCGTAACAGACATAATCGATATTTAACAAAAATACTAGAATTTTATATTTTATCTTCGATTTTCTAACGATATATCTAGCAATAGATTGATATATTTTAATTCTAATTATTGTTTTATAGGAATTAGTGGAAATTCGCTGCAAATTGTAAGTGAATTTGATGCTACGCCACTGGTGACAATGTAAATTCAATGTAAATCCTTCACAAACTAGGACAAAAACTAAAAAACAACTGTTGTTGGTGTATGTAACAGAAACGGTAGTTACTCGAGCATCAAATTATATTCTTTTAGTGTTAGGAAATGAAAATTTTATAGTTGAGAAAGTTTCTCGTTCGTCTTATACAATATGCCGGTTAATCAGGACCGGACTGGCACTCTCAGACTGGTTCAGGCTCTTCATAAAATCCCTTTTAAATTAAAAAGAATCCTTGTCAGGAACTTCGATCTACTCTTGCTGTTAATCTGGCGCTAAGGCGAGGGTGGGCGTGAATTGGAGATATGCATCATTATTCATTATATTTGCCACATTTGTTCTTACAGTTTTATAGGCGTTAGGCCGAGTCGGGTGGCGCTGAATCGGGGGTGGACTGTATTTCTATCTAAAACGAACACTATAATGGTTTTTCAGAAAAAAAATCTTTTGAAAAAATGATTGACTTGAGTCAAACAGAAACCAAAATCATTTGAAATCCAATCGACAGATTATTTATCACATCAAGAGGCAATTAACTCTCGCTAGTCTCAAGCTAAATCTTAGGTCTAGCCAGGACCACTATGAATGTCTGATGGGACCACCTCTTAAACAAAACTATTTGTGAATAAAGCAATTATATGAGAATCGCAAGGATAGTTTCCTAATAACTACTTCTAGATTTTCAAAAATATATTTGTGCCACTAGTTTCTTCTTTAAATGAGCAGAAACTAACTTGATTATAATGGTAAACCCATTGTGAAACATTGTCATGGACAATTAAAATTAAAAAAAACCTTTACGTCTGCCAAGTGATCATCATTGTCGTCGTCCAAACGGTTTTCTGCTAGCAAGTCCTCGTCAAGTCTTCGTGGACGGTCTTCACCCCGCCCGTTTATAGTTGAACAACTCGTCCAATAGGAAATAAGCATAGATTTGATTTCAATGTCCCGCTTGGAGTTTTGTAGGCGGAGCAAAACAAGTCGACGAAGACTACAGGCTGAATTCCAAAGTCCATGTAGACGTTCAACAGCGACATTGAGTATTGTAAATATTTTTATTTTTATTTTTTCCAATTACATTATCCTTGGTTCTATTGGAGATTGATCCATTAAACGGAGAATGAAAAAAATATTTGCAAACATTTCGGATTACCTACTGGAAGTGTAGGAGTTTTATTGGAAAATACAATTTTATAGAGTAGTGAATGATGAAGATTTCGTTTGGAGAAGTGAATTCTAACATTCATTCTATAAATACACAGATAATTATAATTATTATTCAAGGTTCATATCCTGAAATATATAACAAGTTTAATTGCAATTTCGCCAATTCTACCTCGTTCAAAAATGCCAAGAAAAATCCTTCTATCATTACTAAATTTTTCAATTAATATCATACAACAATTTTCCTGTCTCGATTCTGTCTTTTATAAGTTCGTTGTGGCTGTGTTTATTTTTAATAATATTTACTAAACAGTAAAATTGAGGAACAATTTGACACAACCGGACGCAGCCGAACTTATATACAACATTGAATCTGTATAGAATACCTAAAATTAACTCCAAGCATCGGGACGCCAACCGTCTCACTAACATATTATTCGTTCTTAACGTCACAGGAAAGTAAACTTCTGAAAATATACCAATAGAAACGAATATAATTGTAACATAATAGATTAATAATAATAATAATAATACAAATAAAGAGAATTTTTATCAAAATTTTCAAATTGCAAATGTGTCGAAACGGTAAGTCTGGATTGTGTTCAAAACTAATTGGATTTGCTTTATAAAATTTTAAGTAAAACTTAACAATAGATTGGGTTCAATGATTCAAAAACTAAAAATATCAAATGCAATTGGATACTAGATTTTATTTAGAATTTAGACACGTTGAATTAGTGTTTTTGGTTGTTTTTTTTTTTTGTTAATTTCCTGTACGTTTTTAATTAAAACGTGATTATTGTGTATACTTCTTGTATAGTTGTACATGTGGCTGTTGTTGTGCTAGAAAACCGAAGATACGACCGGAATGATAATAATCTCAAAGACATGATAACAGACCAAATACTATGAGCCTCAATAATAATAATCACCACCAAGATTCACCACCCTTTGACAACATTGTTGGACAAAGTCCTGGCTGTGATCCAAAATCCACAAAACGAAACAGTGGTCTATTTGCCTTCTTGAAATGGTTCAAACCATCAACATCCCGTGAATCAATTGATACAGATCTACAAAATTCACAATCTAGCAGCTGTGATAGCTTAAATTCCACAATCAGTAACGGTACAGTTGCTTCATTTTCATATATTAATCCTAGTGTTTATATTAACAATAATCGTATACCGAATAAATGTATTATACTTGGACCAGAAACCGATACATATAAAGCACGATTGAAACAGCGTGATAAACGTCGTGAAAACGACAAAAATCTAACACTCAGGAAGAAATACAATTTGTTTTTTAATCGTGAAACATTATTGAAAACTGTTAAACAGCAAGAAGAGGAGAATTCGCGAAGTTTACCATTAATAATGACACGAACAATGGATGAGGAACAAAAAGCACATCGGCGCACCAATAGTGAATCATCGAAAACAAAGAAAGCCGGTGCTTATTTGCATGTAAAAGGTAAACGAAAAGCACCACAACCACCCGGTTTCAAAACCAATACAGATCATACATCAACGATGAGTCTACGACGGAAGAAACGGTTAGCACCACCACCTCCACAATCATCATCATCGTCATCCTCAAGTGTTGAGAAGATTTTTAAACAAGAACTACACGTCGAAATTCTGTCTAACGATTCGTTAAAATTAGATCATGGAATTCTGAAGCCAGTCAAAGAAACCAACTTACCCGATCAAAATAACACAAATACAACGAATTCACCAAATACATCAGCAAGGTCTAGTTATGTTGAAGCACCAGTCTCACCTAGACCTTGGTATAAGAGGAACACCAGCCAAAATAATAATGCCAACAAAAAAGAACAAAACACTACGATCCTAAATGAACATAAATATGAACCGATTGAACGTTTACCGGAAGTACCATTTACAAGAAATTCGATAATCGATCTAACATTTGATGAAACGAAAAAGAAACAACAACAACAACCATCAGATGAAAAACGTAAATCGGGTATGTCGTTTTTGACGAATATCAGTGAATTAGATCGTGAAGCATCTGAAATTGTTAAAAAAGAACATCAAAAATCTCCAACAGGAAACACCGTCAACAACAACAATCTACCGGAAATACCGCAATTCATGCGACCCAAAGATGAACCAAAAATAAATACAGATAGTTGGATATCACCGAAGAGGCGTTCAGCTAAAGATCTAATAGCTAAATTTAATGCTATAACGAATGTAACAAAAGTTACAGTATTTGGACAATCGAAAGAAACGAAACGTGATTATTTCGGTAAACGTATTAGTTTAAGTGAAGACAAGAAACAAGAGAATTTATTAGAATCGCATCGGAAACGTATTGAACAAATTGATCAAAAGAAATCCAACAACTATCAACCATTAATGAAATCGGAAAGTACGAGTGCTATTAAACCGAAAACGGAAACACCGAAATTCGAACGGAAAAGTTGGCATTGTCCGAAATGTTTAATCGAAAATGATTATTGGCGCATTATTTGTCATGTTTGTTCAACAATCAAACCTTATTTTGACGAAATGGATACGACTACGAATAAATCTGAAGACAATAAACCAACAACACCAACAACCACAACAACACCGGTTGATAAGCCAATTAATCAAAATAATAGTCCTGATAAGATTCTGGAACGTTCAAAGACACAAATTGGGTTTTCCGTTTTGGCTAATTATAATATGAATCGAAATAAACGATTGGAAAAATCGGCTTCATCTGATGAGAAAACACAAAAAGATCTGGATAATAAGAATGAAGAAAGGGAACGCTTGAAGAAGATGTTGATTGAAATGAAGAATTCATTACCGAAGCGTAAATCAAATATTTTAATGAAACAAAACAGTCGAGCCAGTGTTATTATTGAGAATCCTGATAACGATGATAATAGTGATAATAATGCTGATGAAGAAATTGTGGAGAAGACCAAAGAAGAAACACCGAGTGTCGGTGAAAAAGTTGTTGAAATTTTGGTTGGAACATCTGAAACGATCTATGAAAATATTAAAGTTAAACGTACCGATAATCCGAAACCGATTAAAGTATCCTCATCAGTTCAAACACAAATCGTAAAAAATGATCCCAATGTTGAACAGTCGAAGAAAATTGAACCGATTTTAAAAAAGAAGAATGAAGAAACGATTCAACCATCAATTGTTGAGCCACCGAAAAAGATCGAACCAATCTTGAAACGCGATGAAGAGATTGAAATGAAGAAACCTTTAGAACAAGCAATCAAAATCGATCCACCAGTTGTTCTAAAATCCGATCCGAAATGTGTTAATAATAATAATTTTGAATTGATGCGACCGAAAGATTTTGAAACAATTTATAGTGACCCGAATGGACAATCACCAGCTAGGATTTATGCAAATCTGGCACGTAACGATGAATTATCGTTATTCTTCAATATGCCAAAACAATTTAATCAAATTAAAGCAAATTTCAATCAAACAAATGATCGATCAACGGATACCATTGAAGTGAATCGATTGTTGAAACGATTGGAAACAGCAATAGCTAAAGGGGAACTAGTTGAAGCTTCAACGTTTGCTAAAGAGTTGGCGCAATTGAAAGTGAATTGTTCGGTAATCCGACAAAAACCGACAACGGTAATCCAGAAAAAACAAGGATTCAAGTAAGTCGAACAATTATCCTGAATTTTTTTGAAAATCTTTAATTAAACTAAATTGTTTCAGTATTGAAATGTACGTGGAAGACAAAATCTCACATCGAGGTCCATTTCCGATTCAAGTAACCGAAAACCAAACGGTTGCTGAATTGAAAGTACAAGTCGAGCAAGAATTTGAGATTCCAGTTAATGTCCAACGATGGATCCTCGGTAAAGAGTTAGCTACTGATGATAGGGCGACTTTGAAAGATCTCAACATCACTACAGAAGGTTGTCCAGTTTTTCTATATTTAGTAGCACCAGGTTTGTCGAAATTTCATAAAATGATTTGATCAAAACGTTAATTTTCTTCAAAAATTTCAGATATAAAATCGACGAAAGTCGACAAGTCTGAACCAGGTCCGTCTACATCGAAAACAACAAATATTGTAAATGATTCTAAAAAAGAACAATCATCGTCTGATGTACCGAAGAAATCAGAGGATCATATGCCGAAAATTGTTGACGTTATTCCAAAAATTGTCGAAACAACCCAGAAATCTGAATCGCCCAAAGCAAAAATCGAACCAAATACACCAAAACAAGACACTAAAATCGAAACGAACTCGAACCAGACAAAGATTCCGATCGAAAACAAACGGAAAAGCTTTCTGGAAGAGAATCCACTTAAAGTGGAACCTGTACCATCAAAAACTCCGATTGTTAACCAACCAGTAGCTTCCGGTTCTGGTTCAGTTTTGCAACCGAAAAAAGCGACTTTAGATGAAGATTTCGATGATTACGATTCGAAAACATTAAAACCACAACCGAAGAAAGAATGGGAATGTCATTTGTGTACATTACTGAATCCGGTTACAAGTAATGTTTGTGCAGTTTGTGCAACTGTTCGACAAAAAGAAGTTTTACTAAATAATCGTTCCGGTAAGAAATCGATAAAGAAACGTGCACCTCAACCCCAAGAGGCCACTTATTTACAATTAGTTAATTTAGATAATACTGATCTTGTGGAAAATACTGAACCATTTGAATGTTTGATATGTTTTTTGGTAATTGAGAAAGGTCAAGGTGTTACATTACGTGAATGTTTACATCAATTTTGTAAAACATGTTTAGCTTATACGATTGAATATAATGAAGATGCTGAAATTAAATGTCCATACCGTGATGATCAATACTCATGTAATATTGCATTACAAGATCGAGAAATTAAAGCATTAGTTACTCCACACATATATGAACAGTATCTGGCTAAATCGGTAAAAGAAGCTGAAAATAAAATTGGTAAATCGTTTCATTGTAAAACACCCGATTGTCAAGGCTGGTGTATTTTTGAGGATAACGTGAACGAGTTCCGGTGTCCTGTCTGTAGACGCATCAATTGTCTAACATGCCAGGTAATTTCTCTCTTCTTTTTCTATTCATTAAACCTAACTAATCAAATAATAATTCCAGGCTATTCATAGTGGCATGAACTGTAAGCAGTACCAAGAACGAATGAATCAAGCATCGGAAATCGATGAAGATGCAAAACGAACAAAAGAAATGGTCGACGAAATGGTACGTAAAGGTGAAGCATTAACATGCCCAACATGTCAAGTGATATTAATGAAAAAATGGGGCTGTGATTGGGTCAGATGTTCAATGTGTAAAACCGAAATCTGTTGGGTAACAAGAGGACCACGTTGGGGTCCAGGCGGTAAAGGTGATACGTCTGGTGGTTGTCAATGTGGTGTTAATGGTGTTAAATGCCATCCTCAATGCAATTATTGTCATTAATTAATAAATTATTCGTTTTTTTCTAACATTTTCTTTTATATATTAAATTATAAAATGAAAAAAGTAATTTTTTAAGTTTTTAGCTTTCTTTTTTGTGATAGACATTAGTATGGTCTTAGCGATTTTTAGATATAATCTTATTTAATTATTGTATTTTATTTTGAGGAACAAAAATGACTGATGCCTTTTCAACTGCCTTATTATAATTTTATTGAAATATACAAAATGAATTCGAAAAAAGTGTTTTCATTTATAGTAGACAAATGATCTGATTCCTAGAGAAATTGCAAATGTTGTCGGATTAGAGGGCGTCTACTGTATATCAGGTCCGAATTTCAAATAGCGCGCTCAAATGTCGTACAGTATTGCCAACCGTTTCTGGTAACAAACCAAAGACGCCGGTCTATATTTTTTTTTTAGGTTAGAAACGTAAATGGAACGTTGTTTTTAGCTGATTATACTTAGGAAAAGCTCCCAAAAAATGGTAAATATTGTATTTTTTATCATCTATTTTATGTTTAATTAATTTTTTGTTAATTTCTAGACGATGGGTAAAAATAATAAAATGTTACAACACATCAACTACCGAGTCCGGATAACCTTACAAGATTCCCGGACTTTTATCGGTACATTCAAAGCATTCGATAAACATATGAATATGATCCTTGGTGATTGTGAAGAATTCCGTAAAATAAAACCGAAAAATTCAAAAGTTGAACGTGAAGAGAAACGCGTCCTCGGTTTCGTTTTACTACGAGGCGAGAGTATCGTTTCATTGACCGTTGAAGGTCCACCACCACCAGAAGAAGGTTTACCACGTGTACCAATTCCCGGTGCTGCACCAGGACCTGGTATTGGTCGGGCAGCTGGTCGTGGCATGCCCGCCGGTATGGGTGGCGTTCCTGTTGGCCTACAAGGACCAGTTCGTGGTGTTGGAGGACCATCACAACAAGTAATGACACCGGGTGGACGTGGGCAAGTTTCGGCACCGCCTCAGATGAATCAAGGACCACCGGGTATGGGTGCTCCACCGCCAGGAATGATGGGACCACCGCCGGGTATGATGGGAATGCCACCGGCACCGATGGGAATGGGACGGGGTGGCCCACCACCACCGATGGGGATGCGCGGACCGCCACCGGGGATGATGAGAGGCGGCCCACCTGGTCCACCCAGGCCGTACTAGATTAATAGTGTATAGATAATTTTTTTTTTATTTTGTAACAACAATAAATTAATAATAATTAAAATGAGTTTTGAATTTGCCGCAAAAAACCTACACCAACTACCAACTGTAAGAACACATAAGTTACTACAATACAAGTGTCAAACTGTCAAAGATTGAGGTTATGTATTGTAAATTTTAATTTTGAAAATTCGAATTATTAAATACTTAAATTAAATAAAAATTGACGATGAATAAACGACAGGGGAGAAATTTGTTGTTGGATAAATTACATAAAGGTTTCGTTCTAACTTGTATTGCTGTAACAATTTATGGTTGTTCTGTATTGGGCATTAGAGGTTATGAATATTATACACAAATTAAACCGCAATTGAAACAAAAAGAACGTGAATTATTACTTAATGAAGGCTCTTCAGATAATTTAAAAGATACTGCAAGTACAATAAAGGCATAATTCTCTATTATTAATGTCGTATAAAGCATATATTTTATGCATATAAACGAGTGTTTTATGCAACTAAATTTACCATATAATGAGTGTAAAACGTTTAAAATAGGTAGAAAATACATTATTTAAATTAGAAATGTTGTAAAATTGTAAATAAAACAATTTGTTTTTGATTATTTTAAATTTTTCATTTTGCATCCAATCTATGTGTTTTGCTCTTGTGCGGGTTATTTGTTTAACAAAGTCATATAACAGGCAATAAATATTCGGAATTTTGTGAAAGTTGTTTAATTTCTAATAGATAAGGTTAATTATAACAATTATGAATGATAATAAATCAACGAAAAGGAGGCGTGTACACCTGTGGTGAAACTTTTGACAACTCCCGGTATGAGAGAGTAGCAAAATGGCGTCGTCCTCCTATGTCGTAGTAGTTGTAGTTCGTGTATGTATATCAGATTTTTAATTTAATTTTAATTTAAATGTTTATCAAGAAGGAAATTTGTAAATAAATCGAGAAATGAGTTCGAGACGGTAAGTTTTCCACAAAAGGAAATATTTAAATATTTCCAATAATTTCAGTAAATTCGTTCATTTCGTTTTGTCATAAAGTCACATTTACGCACAGCAACAACAAGAATTTGTTGATTTTTTTTATTTATTTATTGTTGTTGAAGAAAAATCTCTCAAGGCCTACAAGTAGGATGGTTGTTGTATTAATAAAAAAACTGTGTGTGTTGCAATAATTACAGATGGTTTTGGCCCACAATCAGTGGGATCGATGCTGAGAAATTGTTAATGGAAAGAGGTGTTGATTGTAGTTTTTTGGCAAGGCCCAGTTCATCAAATCCTGGTGATTTTACATTATCAGTAAGGTATTAATTAGAATAATTAATCAATTTGCATAAAGAAAACCAATTTACAACCAATGATTTTATTGTCAGGCGTAATGGAGAAGTTACACATATTAAAATACAAAATTCTGGTGATTTTTATGACTTATATGGTGGTGAGAAGTTTGCAACATTATCAGAATTGGTACAATATTATATGGAAAATGAGGGACAATTACGGGAGAAGAATGGTGAAATTATTGGTTTAAAATATCCATTGAATTGTGCAGATCCCACAACTGAACGGTAAGTTTTTTTAATTCTATTTTTAGAATAATTGTCTATAAAAAACGGAGATAAAAGTACGGAAATTATACGAAGATTTTCCTTGTTAATTAGACTATAATTAACGGAGACTTTAAACGGGTTTTTCCTATTGTAAATTACAATAATTATAACCACAAAGTGGGAATTGTTATAAAATTCTTGTATAATGTATGCAACACAAAATACATTAGTGCATTTTTGGAAGACTATGATATGATATAAAAACTACAGTCAGGGCCGCTGCAATCGGGTGTGCCGATTGTGAACCACACAGGGGCGCCTAATCTGGGGCTCCAAATGACGATTTTGTTTTTTGAATAATTTTTTTCAAACATTTCGGTCTTGTGGGACTCAATAGTGGCGGAAAAACGTTTTTTTTGCATAGGGGCGTCTACTAGGCACCCGGCAGCGCTGAGTACAGTAGAACCTTTTTAATCCGAACCAGTCAATGGCAAGGGTGAATTTGAAAGATGGAAGTTTTCGAATTTTTGGATACCTATGGGTGTATCAAACAATGTTCAAAATAATAACCGATCTTGTGCCTTTTTTTAGAAAAACTAGGTATACAAACAGCTTTTTAGCAATTACTGTGTGGCTCGCTTTAGATGATACATTTTTTTTCCTTTGGATTAAAGAGGTTTTGTATTTTGATTTGTGATTGTTCGGATAATGAAGGTTCCTCTGTAATTTATTGATTCAAGTGAGATTTATGTGTTAATGGTCATGTAGACCTTCATAAGTACGTATGATATGTGTTATAAATGCATACAATGATCCTATCACTCGTGATTTGTGTTAATAATAACAATATATATAAAAAAAGACTATATAAATCTTGTATATAGGTATATGTCGAATGCCACGTTTTTTAATTCCTCATTTGGACAGGTAGACAATCGATATCCTGTTGAATGAACAAATTCTTAAGAATTCAAAAGTGTGATTAGTCATTATTACGTTTTTGTTAATCGTAAAAGAATTGCAAATATTTTATCTTATTTTGGTTGAAAAGGAAGGAAGTTGATTGGCTTTTATTAACATAAATCGACAATCTTCTACTAATAAATGTTGAAATAACAATATTTTTTTCGTCTAAAAAAACAATCACCTGTTTATTGTATCTGCGAAGGAATTACGACGCGCGTGTATATTAACATTTGCCATTTATAGAAATTGTGTGTAGGTGATGATTGTTTACATAAAAATCAGTCTTCATGTTTTTTTTTCTTCCAATAATTATCCATATTAGTGGCGTATATGTATATTTTTCAATAATTAAAATCAATATAATGTATGTTTAATTAGATTAATCATAAGATCTCATATAATTGTCCTTGGCAACTAGTTTTTCTCAATAAAATGATGCTTCTTTATTATTACTGTAGTTATACCGATATATTGTCAATTATGTCACAATAAAGAAATGAAAATAGAAAGGATTGGAGTCAAGTTAATAAATATTATAAAAGCAGTTTAATAAATACCGCTTGTCCCATAGGTATACTATTTTATTATATTAGTCCAGAAATGTGCCAGTAGTCTTAAGGCTGCTACGCGCGTAGCCAGAAGTACCCCTATATGTTTTTTGCGATTGCTACTTTATTTTTGAAT
>JAZBHA010000828.1:21238-31747 GCA_037464855.1 Iselma pallidipennis | reverse complement strand
TGTCAGTTGTACCTAAATTTTCTGTTGATAGTTTTCTAGCCATAACACTACAGATTTACATGTGAATTGTTTATAATATAATTATTTATTTATTTGTTTAAAAAATTTAAAACAACCTGCCCAAGTTTTTCTTTCTGAGAAAATTATACACACCTATGAAGTTAGTCACAATAATTTTGACATTTGACAGACGTCAATCGTCAACCAAGCGTTTAGAGGCGAGGTCGTCCCATATGACCAACTAGCCAATAGAATTAGACGGCGGCAAAACGTCATCTATATGCAAATTGTAAATTTCTAATTCTCATAATCAGTATGTATGGTGATCCTAGAGTTTCGGTGAAAATTGGCTTGTTAGCTCAAATTAGTTCGTGGTAGGAGTTAACAGAACAATTTTTTTATTACATCAGCAACAATAAACAATTATAATTCACAATCTTGCCGAAGTCTTTCTATTTTAAAGACCTTTTGCTATTAGAAGTGGATCTCTCTCTCTCTCTCTCTCTAACGTCTTACTTTGGGAGGACATGTTCTGCAATTTAACATTTTGTCCTCTGTTCTACCTCCGACGAAGAAAAATTGAAAATGTCCTACTTTTTGAGTTTTCTATGGACCAGTTTTATAATGAACTTTAAGCCCACTGTATCCTTGCATTTTTATGAAGATATAAAAAAATTAATCCTTACTTAAGAGTGCAAGTACCTCAGGAAAAATATGATTCTGTTCAAAAACAGAAAGTTAAATGAACAATGAGTAATAGCTGGATTGTAGATTTGAAAGGAGGGTGAAGCCATTCTTTGTGCTCCTCCGCACTCAGGCCTCAACAGGCCTATTGTGCATCCTCCTCGGCCACACTAGGCCAGTTCTCCCCAACATGGATCCACGGAATTGGACGAGCCTGGGGCACTGACAGAGCACGTGCTCAACAGTTTCGTCATGGTCGTCTTGTACCATGAGTTTCGTCCTCTTCTTGTGAAGGTCCAAAGTGTCCAGTAAGAAGTGAATGAGTAATAGCACTAATGATGCATTTTTTTGTGTTTTTTGCCCTCCTATGTTCTTCTTTGATTCTTTAGTAACATCCTTGCATCAGAATATCAGAAAATCTCCTACTTTCCTATCTGAGGTATTCTCTCTTTCTCTGCATCGGTCGTCTATTATTATTATTGGTGATGCAGTAGCCACCTTTGTCTTGGGTTGTACACAGAGTATAAGCTAAATTTCACTAAATTTCTAATGCCACTATAAATAGATTTGTGTACCATTACCACTGTTGGCAGAAATTTCAAAATAACTTCCGATATTATTGAAAGACCGTTCGGGACAAAAGAGACCATGTTTAAAAATAATAACAAAATTTTTTCATGTGGTTCAGGAACCCCTCTCAGTCAGTGACGGATTATACATAGAATAGACAAAAAAGACCATTGTCTTTGCCCCGCAACATTCAAGCCATTCAAGTGCCTGGTAGACTGCTTGATGCGTAAGCGCAATTGTGAATTTTTTGAAAATGTGTTTACAGTCGATTATCTGTAGTTGCAAATTATATAATAAGGGCCCGGATAATCTCTATGTCTTGGGCCCGGTTTCAACTCATTTCCTACAAATGCCGGTGGGTTTTGCAAATGACGTCACTATTTCGTATATCAGTGTTTGGCAAGTACATATGAGACAACCTCTTGTCTGCAGGCCTTGGCCGTCACCAACATCATAACAATAATGAAGTTAGTCACATAACTAATTACAGTACGTGATCGTAAATTAATCTTGCTGATAGTGAAATAATTTAAATAATACTTGTTAATTATTTATTATTGTTTAATTATAATTTATCTAGAAAAAAAATACTTAAAAATTTCTATAAGTATTTATCAAATAATTACTATAATTACGTTGATACTACAATTAGTTAATGTTTGTTTAATATAAAAATGTGAAATTGATAAAATCTTTTCAAGTATTTTTTATACGACAATTAAAAAAAATGCAGTATCGTACAAATAATACAGCACCTATAACATGATTCAGTATAATCTAAAATTAAAACATTTAATAATTTTTTTCGTTATAATTCTTATATCTTGTAAGTTGTATTATCAAACAATTTTTGAGGTTATCTCAATTCAATTAGTATTATTATTATTATAATTATTTTCATTACAGTTATCATATTATTTAAATATATAAAACCTAATGAACCAAATATTGAATCATTATATAATCAATATACAAAAGATAATTTATATTATGATTTAGAAAATTATCGTTTATCATTGAAGGAAGCATCGGAGAAAATCAAAGAATTAGAAGAGAAAATCCTATCATTGGAAACACGAGTACCGAAAACGTTTCCTGAAGTCAAGTTTTTAAATTATTTAAATCGAAAACGAATTCTTGTTTGTTATCAATTTCTTTACTTTCTATCCTCCCCCACAATTAGTGATTGTTTTTTGTTTTGAATTTTTTTAGATAACAGGTGGAGCAGGTTTTGTTGGTTCACATCTAGTCGATAAATTAATGTTACAAGGACACGAAGTGATTGTTGTTGATAATTTTTTTACGGGTCGTAAACGTAATGTCGAACATTGGATTGGACATGAAAATTTCGAACTAATCCACCACGATATTGTTAATCCTTTATATATTGAAGTTGATGAAATTTATCATTTAGCTAGTCCGGCAAGTCCACCACATTATATGTACAATCCTGTAAAAACATTGAAAACTAATACGATAGGAACTATTAATATTTTAGGTTTGTTTTATCGTTTATTTGTTATAACGAAATTATTGCGAAATCACTTTTATAGGTCTTGCGAGACGTTTAAATGCAAAAATTCTAATTGCCAGTACATCAGAAGTTTACGGTGATCCTGATATCCATCCACAACCGGAAACCTACTGGGGTCATGTCAATCCAATTGGTAACAATAGTTTTTTTTTTACCCAAATTTTTAGTTTGATAATAATGAAAATAATAAGAAAACAGGTCCCCGGGCTTGTTATGATGAGGGCAAACGAGTCGGTGAAACGTTAACGTATGCATATGCTAAACAGGAAAAGATGCAAGTTAGAGTTGCACGTATTTTCAATACGTATGGTCCACGAATGCATATGAATGATGGTCGTGTTGTTTCCAATTTTATCCTACAAGCTCTACAAAATGAAGTCATTACTGTAATTGTTTTTTAATTATTTGTGTTTTGAGTTTTTAATTACGAAAATTTTCCAGGTTTATGGTTCCGGTGAACAAACGCGTTCCTTTCAATATGTAACTGATCTAGTTGATGGTTTGATAGGTTTAATGGATTCAAATTATACGCTTCCTGTAAATTTAGGGAATCCCGTTGAACATACAATAAATGGTAACAATTTTTTGTACAAATCCTCAATATTTATTTTAATCGTTTGTGTTTTTTCTTTTGAAGAATTTGCTTCCATAATTAAAGATCTAGTCGGTGGTAGAAGTAAAGTAAAACATTTAGCCGGTGTTGAAGATGATCCACAAAGACGTCGACCGGATATAACACGTGCTAAAGACATTCTAAATTGGGAACCAAAAGTTGATTTAATCATAGGTTTACAGAAAACTGTTGAATATTTTCGACAAGAATTACGACGTTTCAAACATTCACATAGAAATAAATTTGTACCAGAAGAACGTAAATAAAGTTTACCAAACGATTTCAATTTTGAATTTACCGCCGATTTCCGAGTTTTGAATTTAGTTTGGCAGCATTGAAAATCCCCAGTTTATTGCCAACATTACAAACAAACCAACAAATCTAACAATAATTCGACTTTAAATTCGTTTCAACTGCCAAAAAATTGAAGGATAGTTAAAAAAAATAGCAAATAAATGAATGAATACACTTCGAAAGTTGAAAAATGTAATTTGTAAACCTATTCTGGCCAAATTTGGGGATTTAGGTTCATATATTGGCTGCCCTGATTCTGTTGTGTGACTTGGACCAATCAGAGCAACACACGAAACAGCTCCAATTTGAAATAATGTGTTAGAAAGAGACCGATAGATATATAAATTTGACATTTGACAGAATTTGTGTTATGTGATAAAATTTAGGAAATAAATTTATTTTAAAATAGGAAAAAAAAATGTTAAAAACAATACAAATACCAAATATTATTGATATAACAAATAAGAATATTTGGTTAAAGATAACACCGTATTTAGTCGTTCTAATTTTGGAGATTTTCATTGATGGTAACTTAACCTAACCTCAAAATTGTCCAACAATTTCCCAATATGTTTTGAAACGTTTATTATTATTTTTCAGTAACGGAATGTGCAAGTCAAGCCGAAATTGATCGACATTTAGAATTAGGTAAACAATATCTAGCTAAAGGCCAATTATCGGATGCTCTAAGTCATTATCATTCAGCTGTTGGTAAGCACTTGGGTTTTATCACAATTTTTTTATGGTTTTACTGATAATAAAACATTTCCAGATGCTGATCCTAATAATTACTTAACACTTTTTAAACGTGGTACCGTTTATTTAGCTTTAGGTAAAGCTAAAAATGCAATTAGTGACTTTGATCGGGTATTAGAAATCAAACCAGACTTTACAGCTGCACGTATCAGTCGTGGTAATATCCATTTCAAACAAGCCGATTTCGATTTAGCACAATTAGATTTTTACAATGTTGTAAGTATAATAATTAAATCCATGCACTGATAACAAGTAACTCTTAATTTTTCTTATTTGATAACAGTTGAAGATTGATCCGTATAATCAAGAGGCTAATGATTTCATATCACGTATAGATCCAGCAAAAGAAAGTCTACGTCTAGCAAAATATTATTATGCTAATAATGATTATACAAATGCAATTATTTATATAACACAAGTCATTGAATATTGTCCATGGTCATCAGATTTATATGAATTAAGATCTGATATGTATTTAGAGAATGGTGATGAATTATCAGCAATCAATGATATAAAATCATCAACTAAATTACAAAGTGATAATACTGAGGGTTATTTGAAATTATCAAAATTATTATATAATATCGGACATGCTACCGATTCATTAAAATCGATACGTGAATGTTTAAAACTAGATCCGGAACATAAAGATTGTTTTCCATTCTATAAGAAAATTAAGAAAATCGAAAAATTCTTAACAGATGCTGAGCAATTTTTGGAGAACAAAAACTATGAGGAATGTATTGATAGTGGTTTGAAAGTATTGAAAAATGAACATGATGTAAATACAATCGTGTATGAAGCGAAACGTTTATTGTGTTCATGTTATACGAATAATGAACAATCAGAAGAAGCTATCAATATTTGTACGGAAGCTTTACAATTAAATGAAGATCCCAATATATATTGTGATCGTGCTGAAGCTTATCTACAATCCGAATTATATGATGATGCTATTAGTGATTATCGAGCAGCATTACAGATTAATCAACATTTTGATCGTGCTAAAGAAGGTTTATCGAAAGCGGAAAATCGACAGAAATTATCGGAACGTCGTGATTATTATAAAATTCTCGATGTTAAACGTACAGCATCTAAACGTGATATAGTTAAAGCATATAGAAAAATGGCACAGAAATGGCATCCGGATAATTATCAGAATGATGAGAAAATGAAGAAAATTGCTGAGAAGAAATTCATTGATATTGCAGCAGCAAAAGAAGTACTAACCGATGAAGAGAAACGACGACAATTCGATAATGGTGAAGATCCATTAGATCCGGAATCTGGTCGAAATAATATGCCGAATTTCCAACATTTTCAATCTTTCCATGGTAGTCCGTTCCAATTTCGGTTTCATTTTAATTGAAATGCAGAACAATAAGGGGAAAATCTTACAATTAGTACAAACTTTATTGAGTGATTTGTGAACTTTATTTGTTTAAAACAAGGAAAAATGGACTGATATCGTGTACATTCTACCAGTAATTCTAATTGTACATATTTTTATTAAAATAATAATAAACTATTTATATTTTGTTGTTCAATTTTGTACGAAAATTTTACTCTCCCGTGTATGTACACCTTTAGGTATTTAGTGATTTTATTATTGTTAGGTTGTCAGAAGTTGATATTTGGTGATAAATCTAGGGATTTTGGTGATTTCAAGTTCTTTCTAGTGACAAGCTAATCCGGTAAGTGTTTCATTTCCAATTTTTATTAATTTTCTTAATTTTTTGTGGAAAATCTTCTAAAATACCAACAAAATGTTGTAAATTATTGATTTATCGTAATTTCCCGATATAAAAATGTAGTATTTGTGTTGAAAATCTTAAGATGATTGTTGATTTATATATTGAGGTTATGTTAACATGTTTTCTACTTCTTATTTTCCAGCAATGGCTTCAAAAAAAGCGGAGGCTAAACAACAGCAACAGCAGCAGCAACCACAAAGCCCACAAACTGGTACGGAAAAATCAAAAGTCCATAAACGTCCATTTAAACGACATGGTCGTCTATATGCAAAAGCCATATTTACTGGTTATAAACGTGGCCTACGCAATCAACATGAAAATACTGCATTATTGAAAATCGAAGGTGCAACCCAGAAAAGTGACAGTTGGTTTTATGTTGGTAAAAAATGTGTTTATGTTTATAAAGCGAAAAATAAGACCTGTGTTCCTGGTAAACCGAAATCGGTTAAAACGAACATCCGTGCTATATGGGGCAAAGTAACACGACCACATGGTACCAGTGGTGCAGTACGTGCAAAGTTTAAGAGAAATTTACCAGCTAAAGCGATGGGACATCGTATTCGTATTGTAAGTAATGATTCTTCAGTTTTTTCTAATTTAACAACAGTACCATGATCTTTAAATAAGACATTTGTACGCTTTTTACTAGTTTTTTTATTGTTTTTGTGTTTCTTTAATTGTTTCAAACGAATAATTCTAATTAGACGATTCTTGTGTGTGTTCCAGATGTTGTTCCCATCAAGGATCTAAGAATATTTTTTTGTAAAATAAGTTAAACAAAATAAATCAATTTGTATTGATTGTAATTGGGGGTATCAATTATTCCCTTATTATAATTCAAATCATATCCTTAATTTCCTGTTTTTCTAAACCACTTGCATATGTGGTCAATTTGTTGAAGTTATGCAACACATTATACAAAGTACAGCGCATCTGATACGGTAAGACTATCCTTAATACTGCTGTATTTCTCTAATTCAGGGATTCTTAACCTGGGTCCATGGGCTTATGTAGGGAAATTCATTCATGTTTTCCATTTATCTCTAAATTTTGACGTTTTTGTAAACATTACTTACAATTAGAGGGGTCGATGGGCTTGTACTGTGATCCATGACCCACAAAAATTTAAGAACCTCTGTACTAATGTGATGACAATAGCAGATTGTACTTAAGTCAGGTGGTCGCTATAGAGAGGGATAATTTCTTGCATTTGAAAACAATTGTGTTTTCTGTCATTCCTTTTAATAAATGGTCAATTTACAGGGTGAAATTTTCGAAATCCGCTATTACGAAATTTTTACCATATTCCTTTGTTTTGGGTATGTCCTTCATTTGAATGAATTGAAAGTTGTCTACATTTGAACAATCAACAACAACAACAACGAATCAATGAAGAATTCCATCCAACCAACTACCTGTCTTGCAGGTATGTGTTACCTTTCCTCTTTTATAAATCCTCTACTATACGTATACATAGGTATAGGTATACAACTACGACATACGTTCATATTCAATTCACTTATATGATAATGTTTAAACTATTTCATTCAAGAAACGTACGTCTTAGGTGAATGTTAAACGTGAAGAATTTCAACATTTCTTCGTATAAGGTGTGTGTCTATGTATGTTCTCTTCTAAATATGTGTTTGTGTTTTTGTGATTGTTATTAATGGAAAAATTAACAAATTTTTTGGAAAAATCAATCACTTATTAAAGAGATTTAAAAACAGAAATGTATTTTTCAACAAAATTATAAAGAAACAATTAATAAAAAGTGTCGGTGTTGATTTAAAGAAGTATTTAACACCCAGGAAGTTACTGAAACTGGAATTGTTGCGGTACTTTTGTTAACTGCTCATTTTTATTGGTAAGAGAAAAATTATCAATATTGAAAATTATAATAATAATAATGAATTATTTGATAATTATTCGGGAAGACCCACTTTCAACTGATCAAATTAAATTATATTTGAAAGAATTTAATGTATTAGACCGGTTTCTGGAAGTGGGGCACTATTTAATTTTTTTCTTTTTAAATTTAAAGAAATAATTAACTAGTGCATACTTTAATAATATGTGTGTGTATGTTGGTGTGTGTGTGTATAAACTATCGTTACACATCTTTATCTTATTTAATTATTATTGCATGTGAGAAAAAAATTGTTAGCCTCCAGTATGTACCTTGCAATTCTTTCAAAATGAACTTGTTTCTTTATAATATAATTGTTCCTTTCTTATCATCATCACCATCACTTTAATGATTTAATTAGCATTTTTTTTTCACTGTAGGTATAAATGATTCATAATACTTCCGCATTATTGTTATTAGCTATTATTATTATGAATTCTTTTGCTATTATTCGTTCATAAAATCGATAAATTTTCTGTTTTAAAAATGATTCATAATTTACTAACAGGAATTATTGTTGTAGATTTAAATTGAATTTAATTGTATGTAGGTGGGATCACCTTTTTTTTTGACCTAAACGGTCCAAAAAATTTGTTACAGTTTGTTGAAAATTGGATTTTTCCGGAAAATATTTGAAATTATTTCAGTTTCATAGTGAAAAACATTTACAACTTTCTATTATCTATAATTTTATATATAGGATGTTTCAATTTTGGTGGTTATTATTATCGTTATCATTATTTAACGTATAGCAGGTGTTACAGGGCCAAAAATTATAGTATAGTATAGTATTTCTAAAGTGACTTGGTAATCTTGACTTTAGAGGGCTGAAAGCACTATGTTGTAGCTTAATTCTTTAAAGTCAAGGCAGTCAAATCGTTTTGGAGATACAACCCAAGTTGTCTAAACTTGGCATTCTGAAAGAGGTGGTCAACTTAAAGAGTTAACCATCAGTAATTGTCAGTGGCGGATTTAGCCTTTAAGGGGCCCGAAGCGTTACAGATTTTTGGGGCCCCTCTACTAATATTCGAGTTAAGAACACAAAAGCGAGCGCTTGAGTTTATTCTTTGATTTTTAAGCTTTTTACTTTTTTAACTCTTCAACTACGGGTATAATTTCTAGCTACTAGCCCACTGAACGCAAAAAAATAATACGAAACATCAGTCAAATCGCCTATTGAGGCAACCCGTGTTTCAGCACGGTTTTATCAGTTCCTCTATTGAGGTTTGCTGTAGTTAAAGGGTTAAGAAGGTCTGGAAATTATTCTTAACCCTTCTTTGTATATTGATGCAAAATATGAAGGCAGCCTCACGGGACCCGAGTCGGCCGCCTCCACCGCCTGTACGTAAATCCGCCACTGGTAATTGTTGCTGTAGATGGTTAACTGGGACATTCTGTAACTATTATACATACATATTATAATTGGTTGGTAAAACAATGTGTATAATCAATTCCGGTCAAGTTTCAGGTGAAAGTGAAATAATTCTCTTTTATCTCTCCTACTACTGTTACTTGTGTGCATAAACGAATCGACGAAAAAAAAAATTGTGCAAAAAAAGTTGAATGAACTCTTTTTTGTTCCTAATTATAATTTCAATATTTCTTCTTAACAAATCAATATAATGTTAAAGTTAAGTGGTGGTGAAGGAGCAGGAGGAGGAGGAGGTGGAGGAAAAAAACATTGGGGGGCAGTGGGGAAAGTATGAAGGACGATATTTCTCAATACACTCACACACACATTGTATAGATATGTATACCTGAAAAGAATTCGATTAATTTCTGCATTCAAATACAGAAATTGGATTTTTTCTTTGTAATTTATTACAGTACATGATTTAGCAAACGTTTCTATATCCGGTGTACTAATTCAGAAAAAAGGCAAGAAGATAAATTGCGATATGAGATATGTTAAAAATCCTATTTTTTTTAACGATCAATTATCGTCGATATCATTCGATTTTATTTAAAAATACATTATGATGTAATAATAATTGATTTTTGCGTTTTGTAGTTAATTGTTAACGATTTCTTGCTAAGATCTTAACAATTGCTAATATATTGACGATAATCTTTTATTATATTGATCTAGTTATTAGAAATATTTTGTTAAAAAAGGGCTTTTTTGTCTTTACAGGAAAATTTGCACGATTTTTTTCTGTGTGTGTATCTAATCAATAGATAAACATTATTATTAATAAAATATAAATATTGAAAAATCATAAAAATACGTAAATTTGCTTTTCAATTTAACGTCACATCTATTCACCACAATTTCTTTTCGGTTATATGTACACACTTTCCAGATAATTATTCCATAAAAAGACCAATATAACCACCTACAGCAGAGCTAATGTAATGTAAAGTAATACCTAAGGAAGTAAACAAACACATTTGT
>JAZBHA010000827.1:0-31145 GCA_037464855.1 Iselma pallidipennis | reverse complement strand
GACACCATCAAATAAAATCATCCAAAATTATAAATAAATTAAATTGTGTGCTGCCACCACACTATGGACGAAAATCTAAAAGAACAAAAGAATCTTCAAAACCTCAAAGAAATCAAAAATATCAAAAAATCAAAAAAAATCAAAAAAAAAAATTTTTTTGTGCCACTAACCTCAAATTTAAAAGTGTGCTATCACTGCACCAAATTTTTTTTTAAAAATATACGAAAATAAACAATTCAACAGGACAGCACCGATACAAAGAATCCAAATAACAACATAAAAAACACAGAAAAAATATATAAATTTTATAAATTTTACGGGAAACAGACTGAAATCAACACCAATCCGTAGTATACACGAAAGAATAATCAAAATAGTGAATCATGGGAGACAACCGTACCAACCAAGTAAACATTTTTTGGCGCTAAAATTCGAAATTTAAAGACTTAAAGAGCGGTTCAAAACCTAACTCGACCTGATCATTCAGCACATTCAACCCTTTCTTTCTGTGCTTAAAGATCTCCCATGCTTCAGTCAATCTCAATCTGTTCCCTTTATCAATCTTATGTAATAGGGAGGTTCTATCCATATCAAGTTCGTGCCCCTCGTTTTGTAGATGTTGATAAACATTGGAAGAAGTTGTTTTTAAATGTTCCTTAACTCGCAACTTCAGTTTTCGCCCAGTTTCACCAATGTAGATTCCATCACAATCCCTGCACTCCAGCCTATATACACCATTTTCTTCCATTATATCACACCGTTTCATATTCAACAAGGTTCCAAGCTTGTTTCTTGATTTGAAAATAGGTTTTATCTTATACTTGTTGAAGATGTTTTTTATTTTATAAGCATGTTTGTTAAAGGTGAATGATCTAAATATGTTGTTATTTTGCTCTTCAACAAATAGAGGATCTCTCTTAATTAAATGTTGGTGGTGGATTTTATCAACCAATTTTGTGTTGTAACCATTACTAGCAGTAAGCTGTTTAAGTATTGTGATTTCTTTTTTATTCTTCGAATCGTCCAGCTCCATCTTCAGCACTCTATCAATATAACAATGGAAAGCCGCAGTCTTTTGTGACCAGTGGTGGTGTGAATCATTACTAATTAGTGCTTGACATTTAGTCGGTTTTCTGTATATATCAAATTCAAGACGGTTGTTATTCTTTGTAATTCTTAAATCCAAATAGTTCAAAGAGTTATTCATTTCAGTTTCAATGGTGAATTTGATCTGTTTGTGCAACGAGTTAACGAAATTATAAAAGTAGTCCAAAGTTCTATCATCCCCATTCCAAATTATCAGAATGTCATCAACGTATCGGGCATAGTGCACAATATGCTTCCTAAACGGATTGCGTTGGTGTAAGATGTATTTACTCTCAAAAAAATCCAAGCATAAATCAGCGAGAGTGCCCGATTATGGGGAGACCCATTGGTAAACCATTAGATACCTTATATATGTGTCCATTAAATTCACAATAGTTATTAGCAACCAAGAATTGTAAGATTTTATATATATTATTCCGATCAACACAGTTGGAAAATTTTTCTTTTAAAAAATCCTTTAAAATTTTTAATGTTAAGTCAATTGGGATATTACTGTACAAGTTCACAATATCCAGAGAGATCAATTTATAATTGGAACCAATTTCAATTTCTGATAAATTGCGAAACAACTCGTAGGAGTTATTCACAGTATACTTCGGAGTAAAATCTAAGATATTGTTCATTAGTCTCGCTAAGTTGCAAGTCGGTGTGTTGTAACATGTAGTTATTGGTCTAACGGGAAAATTATCTTTGTGGAGTTTAACCAGGCCATACAATCTTGGAATCTTGGGATTCATCGGGATCAAAGATTTCGTGGAGAACACGTACTTAACCAGCGTTGATTTTGTAGATTTTATCAAAGATTTGGTTTTAAGAATCATTTCATTAAGTGGATTTGTATGAACCATTTTATAACTATTATTATTGATGAAATCCATCATCTTATCTTCATAGGACTGGCGGTGTATAACCACATTGCCCCCTCCCTTATCAGCCCGGACATAAATTGCATCACTTTGTGATAGTTTCTTTTTAATGTTATTAATTGTCCGGATATGCGAACTTGCTTGATGCGTTGTGCGTTTCTTCAGCTTAATTTCCTGCTGCATCAGGAAATATTTACACTCATTTCTGATGATGTCTTCTTGTGGTAGACCTCTAATAGCATCATCCATTTCGATAGCTAAAGTTGGGAGAGGGTTTTTGTTACTCTCAATAGCAAAGCCTTCATATTTTTGAAGTAAGCTGGTTTCTTTCATATCAAACTGGATGTCTGTCAGATTAGTAAAGTTTGCATGGAACTGATGTTGTGCAGGAATACTACTTGGATTGGGAGTTCGTTGTTGTGCGTGGCTCCGCTCCATGGATAGTCTTCGGATTTTATTGATCTTCTTGCTTCTGTGTTCAATTCTAGTGTAAGCAACAGTCTCCTGACACAAGCAGAATAATTGGTCTATCTCCAAATTGGAAAGTATGGAGCATATCTCTCTATAAGTTGTCAGTAGCTGATAGTTAATACGATTTAAGTTTTGATAGTGTTTATGCATCTCATTCTTTAGTATCTTCCTGCTAAAGTGACATTTAATTTGATCATCCAGTTTTTTGCTGTTAATCTTGGCAAATCTTGGAATCAGATTTCGTTTAAGACACACCTTTATGAACCATATATGCTGTAAAGTCTTTTCTTTGCTCTTATGTAGGCGAACAAATTTGGACAAAGGCGAACTAGCCTGTGAATTAGGTGTAGTATTGTCCATCCTTAGTATTAATTTAATCAAATAACCAAAAGAAAGAAAAGAACGTTGGTTATTTGGTTATTTGATTAAATTAATACTAAGGATGGACAATACTACACCTAATTACGAAATTATTTGTTCTTGCAGCACAAGGAACGAGCGGAAAAAGAGAAGAGCCTTGGGGGAAGTCTATATATCAGCACGCGGCAAAAAAGTAGGGGAGAGTGGGTCACAGTGGGTCACTTGTTTTTCTAATCACTATATCTCTGTAACTATTGGAGTTAGAAACTTGAAATTTCGTCACTGCATAGTCTATCTACTTAGGTACATTAATTCCGAACAACGCTGCTTAGCAGTAATAACTTCTAACTGTTTTAAAATCTTTTCTGAAACAATGCGATTTGATCCACTGTGCCCCAGGCCTAGGTTACAGTGGATCACCATATGGATAACATGGGATTAATGTACAACTGTCTTTTTTTCAACTTCTACGGTCTTCTTCATTTGACTTGCCTTTTTTCAGTTTCTCACTTTTCTCTTTCTTTCTTCTCAGGAATCTCTGCCCTTTCGTCTTGGCGTTCTTCTAGGTTTTCTTGGGGCAGCCCTTGGAAATGATTCACTGTAACCCATCACCTCGTAATGGAAAATAAAAATTCTAGTACAAAAGTCAAACAACATTCGTCCAAAATAACAGTACAGCCCTGTGCCTGAGACTCTACATAATCATCTAAAATTAAATTCCATGTATTTTATACTTATATGTAGATAAAATGTAGCAATTTAGAACATCACAAAAAAATAGATTGGTACTTATTTTAGGACACTAGTCTTGTAACACCTTCACACTGTGCGAGAGCTCGCAGCTCGCTTGCTTATATGTTGCAGGTACGTACACAGGCAACGTATGCCTTGTTGGCATAAAGATACAACTAGTCGATAAAAAAATATTTGCATTGATTCACTGTGTAACATGAACCACTGTGACCCACTCTCCCCTATGTAAAAAGATTTTTCGGACAGTTAGTCAGTGCTGCTCTAATGAATGTGCTGAAAAAATCAATGGTAAAGATCAAAATCAGGTTTTCTCCGAGTTCTGGAGTATTGGTGACAAGGTGCAACAAGACACATTTTTACTGTCGCGTTTAGAAAAAGTTGCTAAGTTGAGAGAGAGTATTGGGAGTGATAAAATAAAAAGGGACAATCAGTGGAAATATTACTTAACAATACAAAGTTATAAGATGCCAGTTTGTAGAAAATTACTTTTATCCATATTACAAATATCAGAAAAGCGTCTAAAAACAGTCCAAAAATTCAAGTTGACAGGTAAGTTTAAAAAAATACTTATTTAGACTTGTTTATACTTATTTCTAGCAAGTTATACTCTTCCTTTCATTAATATTCTTGTCCGTTATCACAGGAGATCCAGTGAGTGACAAAAGAGGCAAACATGACAACCGACCGAACAAAATACTTCAAACTGTTCATGATATGATAAAAGAACACTGGGTCAAATTTCCAAGCAAAAAAATGCACTATGGGCGGCCCACTGAGAGGAAATATTTTGAAAACCCAGAGTTACCGGTTAAAAAACTTTACAAGGCATTCAAACAGTATTATTTTGAGCAAACGAAGACAGTTTTGCGAATGACTTATAACACATACCACAGATATTTTCGGGAAAATAGCATTTACTCGTTTCGACAACCTAGGACGGATGTGTGTGATTTTTGCACAAAATGTAAGATTCTACTAGAGGCTAATCCCGAAGACTCGTGCAAGGTACAATACCTACTGCGTTTAAAAAAAAATAGAAACATATAATAACTTAAAAAAGAATACCTAGAATATGTTAACAATAAAAATAACAAAGACACACTTATATTAGAGTTCGATTATGCACAAAATTTGGCATTGCCCAAACTTAACATCACTTCACAGTTTTACAAAAGATTGTTGTGGCTTTATACCTTTAATATTCACTGTCACAATGATGGGTCCAGTTCCTTTTACGGTTTTTTAGAAACAGAATCCAAAAAGGATTCTAACACTGTTTGCTCTTTCGTTTACCATTTTGTTATGGAAAAGATAAAGAATTTCACTGACATCAAAAAAAATATATTTTTCTCAGATGCCTGTGGGGGGCAAAATAAAAATATCACTGTTGTGATGTTCTCCACATGGCTGGCAAAAAACTTGAATGTAACTATTGAACACATATTTCCAGTGCGTGGTCATTCTTATAATCGATGTGACAGGAACTTTGGAAAGTATGGTATACTGCTAAAGTCTCTAGAAACGATCGAAACAGCAGAGCAATATTTAAATGTAATGTTATCAACAAGGACGAACCGAAGCCTATTTAACATAGAGATGGCAAGCTACCTTATTGAGGACTGGCATAAAGGTCTACAAAGTTACCTTTCAAAGACTCCGACAAGCAAAAAGAGTCGTTTCGCAATCCAGCAGTATGTTAAACTGCAGTTTGGTTGTGATGGAGTAATAACAACATTGGTGTTTTTTGTGTATTAAACGACTGTTTGAAATTGACTCATACTCTGAATGCTGTAGAAGCTCCCATTTGTCAATTAATTCTATCCCAGCTAAGCGTATTTACTATTCCTTTGATGACAGTAACTAATCTTGTTTTCATGTGCTTAGTTTTAGTGTTTTTTGCTTTAATTTCAATCAACTTTTTGCTATGTTTTTGTAATAAATAAATATTGTAATTTTTCTACAGTTGTTGTTGTTTTCTACTTGTTATGTCTTGAAATTTGGAATTGAACTCTTTAGTAATCATTTTTAGTATTTTCATTTCTTGCTTTTATTTGTAGGTATACTCCTTTTTGCTTTGTTTTTTATCGTTAATAAATGTAGTAATTTGTGAAAAAAAAAACAATTTTTCATTCTTTTCCTGTTCCCAAACAAATATGTCAGATTGGTGTGGGTGAAAAACAAAAACAAAAACATCTACCTATCATATGGTGCCTTAACTTCTTCTTCAGATTAAACTTTGGTGGGTGGGAAGGGATGATGCAAACAAAAAACAATTTTTTTCACTAACCACCAATGGGATGAGGGCTATAACTTTTTTCAGAAAAAATCACACACATCCCACCAATCCTGAAGCAGTTAGGTGGGGTTAAAAAAACAACAACCAATAAAATTCTGCCTCGGTGGGGAATCATCATATTAATCAGCATATGGGCGGGGTCAATTACCTTAGATTAGCTCTAATCACACACCTCATTGGCGAATGGGCGTGGCAGATTTCTAATCACACGCCGCTGTGCTGTTCTTATGGAAATACATATGATTAGATCTCGTCCTCTCCTTGTATATCTACTGTAATGGTGGAGGCTAAATTTCAAATTATGAATCATGCTTATGTTATTCGGGAACAATTTCCTATATTTGTGTATGTCTCCATCACAGTATTAGTCAATAGTAGAGATTGGAATTGTGAAAGGGCAGGGCGTTACATCAAAGGGTGAAGGAACACAAAAAATCACACACCTCAGCCTTCTACCAACATCTAATTTCAAACAAACACGAAATGGATGATGACATAGAATTACTACATAAGGGTAACAAGAGTTTTAAGTTAAAATTAGTAGAAGCATGGGAAATTTATCGACATCAACAACAAAACTATGATGTCATAAATGAGCAAACCGACATAAATTTCAACCCTATTTTCAAAACACTCGACACTAGCACCATCCGATAATGCTACAAATGTTTATATCAACTATATTACCAAAAAAGATGGCAAAAGAAGATCATACATCAAAAACATTACTATATTTCGATGTCACCCGGTATGTATTTCAAATCTGCATATGCGCACAATTCTCAAATCTGAATTTACACGCGATGTCCTTTGGTCCAAAAAACTCACATCTGCGCACCCTCTAGAAGAGAAGGAAACGGAAAAGACAAATCTTCCAGATAATTAACACCATTTCGTTTCCAATTGTGTGTTTACGTTTAATAATAAGGTTTACATCAATATCAGTGAATATTCCATCATTGATAAATAACATATAATACTATATAAGTGTTCCTACGAACAAATTTCAAAATATTGTTGTTTTTACATGGTATACTCAAATTTACACTTCAATTTGAGGTTAACAGAATCAATCGGAAAATATCACAATCATACTAACAGAAGTTATATAATTTTCTAGATCAAATATTACAACAATTTAAAAGATACATATTTGATGGTTATTAGTAACAAATCATACAACAACGATTATTAACACATGATTTTGACCCTCATACAATTACACAGACATTTGAGTAGGTAGAAAGATTAATTGTTTGTAATGATTGCTTTTTGTAAATTTTATGTGTATTTTAACAAAACATTAATGTATTTTAGCGTGGTGCTGATGATGGCCGTTGGCCGAAACTAGTCCACCAAAATAGTAATAAAATATAATCACAGAAGAACGTTATCTTTCACAATTTCAATCTCTACTATTAATTTCCTATATGTTTAAGTTATGGGATAACCATTAATAAAAGTCAAGGATTAAGTTTAACAAATGCTGTTGTTGACCTGTGTAATTGTGTATTTTGTACTGGATAAATGTATGTTGCACTTTCTCACTTGACTACATTACAAGCTAGTTCAATAGCTGTAGAAGAATATAATCGTCTAAGAAGGATATATAAACCTGATTTACCTCAAATATCAATAAATAAAAAGTCATATGAAGGTACTTGATATTCACTGGGCATTAAGTGAATACGATATTATGAACAGCAACAATAATAAACGAAAGTCAGATCATCTTGCTATCGTGATTTGTGGTCTCGAAAATTATATGGGGTGTGTAGCTTCACAAATGCTACAATCCAATGTGTTTTCAATTGCATTTTTGTCGTGAATATTGTCGACAACTTCAATCAAACTCAAGAATCTCCATTTCATTCATTATTGTCAATGTACGTTAATAATTGTAATAGCTTAAGTACTTCTGCAGTCTTACAATTATTTGGTGACCATTTTCATAGCCACAACGAAATCGATCCTTCATTATTCTTCAATAAACTATGTGTAAAGTACCATGATATTAAATATGTATTTATTCAATAATTATTTGCAATCTACAGATCGATGTAAAGATTGCAATTATGTGAATATCTATGCAGTTGAAACTGTCCTACTATCATTACCAGTTTCATAAATGTTGCCACTATCGATCAGTTAATTACAAACTTTTACTCAAAGTGGCAAGAAACTTAAGCTTTCTGTGCAAACTGTGCTGAGAATTGTTTTATTTTGCATAAAATTGATACATCTTTAGTAGGTTCATTTGTCGCTTTTTCGTTGAATTTATTTTATAGTGGAAATAAACTTAAAGCGAAGGGTACTAAAGCTCTTCTTGAACCAATTTCGTCAACCAAAGTTTCATTTTGTAGGAAAACTTATACAACATTAAGCGGTGCACCATTCCGCAGCAGTTAATCCCTCTAAACCCTTTACCTCCAAGAGCCAATACATATCACATAAAATTGTAAAATATTAGTCGTTGTATTCACAACTTGTAACAAATAAGCGTTTCATCATATTTTTACTAGTTTACATGTGTTTTCCGTAGAAACATGAATTTCATTTATTTGTGGTATGTACAGTTCTGCAAACATTTTCAAGTCTGTGGCTAATTGCACCTGACAAAGACTGAACGTATACTAGATATGTTTTCTGGCAGAACATGAAAAAGTCCACATTGATAAATTTGAAGAAATTTTGTACATAGTGTTTGTTCATTTATTATTCCATTTATATGACTAAGAGGTAAAATATGAAAAGTATTTATTATAAAAATTGTTATGTATTGTTAATTATATCTTACAGTCTTGAAGAAGCCCCCAACAATAGGGGCGAAACGTCTGCCATTGTCATAATTTCGGAAATTTAAATAAAGGTAATATACACCCGATAATGTTTCATTTAACTAAACAATTATAAGGACGATAAAAAAACCATTCATAAATTTGCTTTTTTTTTCTTTGATAATAGCTTTCAGACGCGTAAAAATTTTTCAGCTTCGGCAGCTACCAAGAAAGCACAGGGAGTAATAAATATACAGTGGTACCTTGGTTAACGACGGCCTCAGATAACGATGGCCGTGGTCAACGACGACCGGAGTAAGCGCAAAATCTCATGGGTAACCCCACAGACGACTAACGACTCGTGCTTATGGGAACGTATTACCGTCGTTAACCAAGGTACCACTGTATATGAATTAGCCAATCAAGTGTGAGTCGTAGCGTTATAGAGGTAAGCAATGGACTGAATACACCACAAATATTAAGACAGTGGGTACATTTAACAAGTAATCTCCAGGGGCCCGTTTCACAAAAATACAAGTTAATACTTTACAACTTGTGAAATATTAGTCCTTGTATTGACAACTTGTAACAAATAAGCGTTTCATCAAATTTTTACAAGTTGTCTGTGACAAGCGTCATTTAAATATGAAACTTACATGTGTTTCCCGTAGCAACATTAATTTTATTTATTTGTGGTACAGTTCTGCACGAGTTTTGCTGAATTTTGTGAATAACTCTAATTGTTCATTTATTTCTGTGTTTGAATACATTTAAAAATGTCCCAAAAAGCAATACAAAGTAATAAATTAATTATTCTTTCGTTAATTTTGGAGAATAAATCGGTTCTTTTCGGTGCATTTTCTGAAAAACTAACAAAAAAAGATAAATATGAATGTTGGAAAAGTATTCATGGAAAAGTTTCAAGTTTGGAGCTAATTGCTCCTGAAAAAGACTGGACTTATACTAGAGATGTTTTCTGGCAGAACATGAAAAGTCCACATTGGTAAATTTGAAGAAATTATATATATATTTTTAGAAAAAGATTGATAACAGAAGAAAAACGGGCTCGGAAGGAGGAGCAAATTGTAAATTAACGGAAATTGATAATAAAATTTTAGAAATTGTAGGAAGAGATTGTCCAACTATTTCGAGTTTAAATGTTACTGAAACATGGCCGCCCGCTCCCGTTCTAGATGATACTGAAAATATTGAAGAGTTAAGCGAAGACCAAAGCGACTCACTTGTTCCATCTGCGAATATTAAACATAAAAAGCGGTCAGTGGACAACAATGAGACTGAAATAATTGAACTAAAGAAAAAGCGAGCTCTCCTCCAAATAGACTTTCTAGAAAAAGAAAATTATAGAGTAAAGTTAGAAATTTTGAAATTAGAGAAAAATTTAGGGCTGTCGCCTTCAACATATACGAAGGATTTGTTTAAACCCAATGAAAATAATCTATAATGTTTTTCAACTTTTAAATTAATAATAAAGTCAACGTTGTTCTATTATAAATAATAACAGTGTTCTCCACAATAATTATTCTAAATGGTGTCGAAAATAATTTATCAATTCCTGCACCCTCTGCTGTGCCCGAACTGTAGGGTTATGCACATACTGAATTTCTTCAACTTCTAATACTTCTGCCTCATACTCCAAATTCTCAACAATGTTTGTATCTCTCGATATACCTATTATAAAGAATAGCACAACATTTGAAAATATTTGCTGCATAAACAGGATCCACACGAAGATGCTTTAAGCAAGGGAATTTCTCTTTAATTATACCAAATACATTTTCAATTAGACGACGTGTCTTTTTGTGGGCTCTGTTTAGTCGAATCACTGCTGGATCCTGGTGATTCATGTGTATTGGAGGAATCAGCCATTCTTTAAGTGGGTACGCTGAATCACCTAAAATAATAGGATTTGGTATTGGGCGCCACCCATTATCCATTCGTTCATTTAACGAACTATTTCTTAAAACCCTTGCATCATGTACACTGCCAGGCCAGTTAGCACTTACATAATACAACACTAAGTCTGGCCCACATACTCCCATACAATTAAGGGAGTAATTTCCATGCCTGTCCACAAAAGACAATTCGTTTTGACTGGGTGCATCAATATCTATTAAAACACCGTCTATACACCCAATGACTTGTGGAAATCCTCCAATACCATGAAATCTGGCACATACATCCAAAATATTTTCCGGCCAGGATATTATGTATGGAAATTTAATTTCATTTATTGCTCGAACAACGGTCTTAACACTTCTACAGACGCTAGCTTTGGATACTCCATGCATATCGCCCACAGCATGGTACTGGCTACCATTACCCAACCAATGAAGAGCAATGCAAAGTTGCAGCTTTTCTGATAGAGCCTTACTTCTGTTTGTTGGATGATATAATCTATGACCAATATCGTTCAACAATTCTTCCATTTTTACAGAAGACATACGAAACCGTTCATTAAATTCGTAGTGGGTTCTAAACGTGGTATTAATTCTTATGCGAAATACTCGTCGCCGACGTCTGAGAAGATGATGATCATCTTCGTCAGAACTACTACTGTCCCACATTATTAAGATGAATTATTTATAAATAATACAAGTGTAACACGAATTTGACGTAGGATCAAAGGTAAGTAAATTTTTTGTAAATTTTACAAGTATTATTTACAAACTTGTTATTTTGAAAAAAGTTACACTTGTATTACACATGTAATTCACTTGTAAATTGTATACAATTTACTTGTAGATACAAGTCTACAACTGTACGTTTGTGGAACACAATTTTATATTTTTATTACAATTACAAACAGTTGTACTTGTAAAATAGCTAACTTGTACTTTTGTAAAACGGGCCCCAGGAACTCCAGATTTTACGACGACGGTTTGTTTTTATATACAGGCTGATTCCGAAATAGTGTTAAATACTTAAACCTCAGCATCCCTATGGGGAATATAGGACAATAAGGGTGTTTGGAGGGGTCGAAGAGAAAAAAAATTTTGGGTCAAAATTGTACTCATTGTTTGATGGTCACTGGAGAGTTACTAACCTACCGTAATCTTATTGTCTAGCGTGATGTTCTCGCCGGTAAGAATGCACGTATCATCAACAAGTCTCGGATTTGCAAATTCCTTCATTATCTAATTGCAAGTCTCGCACCTTCGTTCGATTCCTGCGCCTCTCAACTTGTTGGCCGAATTTTCCATACCGTTTTTCTCGCAAACGGGGCCATATCGACCCCTTATTGTATAATAAAAATTTGCTCCATTTTTTGGGCCCTCTACGTGGTTTCACGATTTAACACTATTTCGGGGTCAGGCTGTAGGTATAATGACAACCACATATATAAACACAGTATTTCAGGTTTTTCGACAAGTTTAGTTTCCCGGGCGTAATTGGTTGTGTTGATCGCACACATGTTGCCATAATAAGGCCTTCTAATAACGATCCCCATTATCCGGCACATATTATTCGTCAATAGAAAACAATATCATTCAATAAATGTGCAACCGGTACAGTATTATAAATTAATAAAAAGCAAAAGCTTAAGCTACGTTTTTAGGTTTGCGATGGAAACATGCGAATTATGAATGTTAATGCAAAATTTCCAGGTAGGTCAGTTGCGCATATTTGGCGTCAGTCATCTGTATCCCATGCTTTAATAGATATTCACAGACAGGATCCAGTGAATAACTTTTTCGTCGTAGGAGATTCAGGTATTACCAAAAATATAAAATTAAATTTTGTGTTCAAAATTCATTTTTTTAGGTTACCCGCTAAGGCCACATTTAATGACACCTCTAAGGAATGCGGAGCCCGGAACAGCTGAGGAGAGATACAACGATAGGCTCTCATATGTGAGGAGTACTATTGAAAGGTGCAATGGCGTACTGAAAAGCAGATTTCGCTGCTTACTGAAACATAGGACGTTGCACTACCATCCTCTAATAGCATCAACAATAATAAATGCATGTGTTGTTTTGCATAATTTGTATTTACAACATAATGTACCTGAACCAGAATATGACATTGAAGATGTTGATTATGGAATAATTCAAGCACCCGGGAATGCTGATGCACAAAATGATGAATTCACGTTGGGAAGACGTCTACAACGTCATATAATTAACAATCATTTCCAACAATAATTTGTGGATATTTGTTTCAAAAAATTCTTCTATGGTTGTCATTTATGAAAGTAATAATATTGTAATTATGTTTGAATAATATGTATTCTTAATCGGATACAGCTTGGTAAGCTTTAATTTATCAAGCGGGATATGCACTTGTGCAAGCTTTCCTAAGCCAACCAAATTTAATTTTGGGCGGAGCTGAGATGAAGATTGACATTGTTGTTGTTGTTATTATTGTTTTAAACACGTAGACGCAATCAAGTATTGTCTTAGGCCTTAGACTAATGAAATGGGGCGGCCGTCACCGCCACCTCCACAGCCACCACCACCTCCACCCCACCACACAGCATCCACTCGAGGTTGAGGACGCAAATGCAATAATTGTGCAGGTATTTATCAACACTGATAATAATGGACAATGGAATGTGTATTACTAATAAATGCAGTGAAACAGATATGGACTAAAGAGCGCTAGCCCCAAGGGAAACGTGACTAATAGAACAACAGAGTTAAAACAACCGTTAGAAAGCTCCAATCCGGTCCTGCAAACAATGGATCATTGATCTTAGGGAGAAAAAAAATTGTGTCTGGGAATGTGGATTCAATGGAACCAGCGTGTGTATAAAAATGCCATAAAATGTGTAGGTGTTTATCAAACTGATAACTATAATATAATGAGCGACGGAAAATCTGTGACAAAAGTGTATTGAAACAGAGTCGGACTAGAAAACAACAGCATCGAGGGAACTTGACTAATAGTGCGGTGGAACAACCCATAAAAAGTTCTAATCAGACTTTGGAAATGATGGTTACGTCGGGGAATGTGAATGTAAAACAATCCACGTCGCTCTATGATGATGCAACTGGGGATGAACGACTAGACGCAAATCAACAACTAAAACAGACATCAATAAAAAGCGTCATAGTTAAAACATGAAATTAATTAGCGACAAAAAATGGCCATCTGAGAAAGATGTCAAAAAACATAGTACCGTGGTTTATGTATGTGAATTCAAAGGAAATTCACATGACTATAGGAATAAAGAAAGCACTGATCAGAATGATTGAAAAAAAGGATTGTTAAATAGATTGCAAAGTAAAATTGTTGATAACTGAATAGATATCCAAAAAATATGAATGCAACAAATAATTCTAAGTAAGTTTTGAAACTACTGTTGAGAAGACATGGCACTAATGAATAAAGGTAAAGTGCTCGTTTTTCAAAGTTATCAACTGGTAAAGACTATCCTTTTCGCAGAGGTAATGGACTATATCGAATACCATTATTTAGAATGGTATGGACCGAATTGGTTCTACCAGAACACAATCGGGGATGCAACTGCACGTCTCATTAGGCGTCAGGATCCAGAAATTGTGAGTACTGAACATATAAATCGGAAACATGTATATGTATATGCAAAAAATAATCTGTTTTTAGTACACATACATGCTTGTGGGGGGCTGAAACCCCCACTCGCGAAATAATCTCCGCAGATGAAGAGAGCGAATATAAAGCGGAGTACCCCAACTATAACATGCGAGTCCATGCAGTGCTCGATATTTCAGACACCGTGTGGATCCTTATTAGAACTGAGTTTGAATGCAAATGTGTAAAAAAAATTTTTATAAAATCGTTTTATTGTAGAAATCGATGATGGAGATGGTGGTGAAAACTGAGAAAACAATATACATATAATAAACTGAATCGAATTCAATTATGTTTTTTGAATAAATATCTGTAACAAATAACAACGGTGTGTGATTCACTGTTCACACATTTTCAGGTTAATAACTAAATCACATATAAAAGATTAATTGGAAAAGATTTAACAATTGGGATAGAATTTTGACTAACTTAATCAACCGCAAAATAAAGTAAATGGTCAAAGTAAAGGCAGATTTCATAGAAGTGAGGACAAGTTTCAATGTCTTTTGTAAATCGAAAAAAACAATAAATTTTTTAAATTTCTGAACAAACAAAACGAAATTGATAGTTTTACACTTACAATTAATTAGTGAATGATTATGCTGAACACTGTTTTCAAGAATGCAAATAATAATAAATAAAATAGCGAGTTGATTGATAATAATAATTATAATAATAACTAAACTAAAGAGTAATGACCCCCATGGCACTGTTTCATGGGATGATTGTGAAATTAAACGCTTGTCGTCATAGAGACTCAAGGCAATTTTCAGTTGTTTCAAACTAAACACTTGATGTTTTGATTTAATTAAATTTTGTAGGATAGTTGTTGTACAAAAATTATTTAAGCAGTTAAACAGTCATCAAATGTTATTAAAATTATTATTCGTTAAAAAATTATTATTCGTAGACAAGTGTTAAAACTCGAGATGCAAAAACATTTCTCAAAACTAAACAGAGTTAACATCAGACTGCTAGAACTATATAGAATGTTATCAAACTCCATGCATCAAACAGAGTTCCAACTTTTGCTGGAACACATCAATGAAAAGGTTGCACGTATTTCGTTCATAATTCGGAAAAGGAAGAATGACAAAATCAGAGAGCTGCTACGAAAGAAGAGTTCAAGAGAAGAAGACACACGTCAACAGCAAACGAACGAAGTTCATGATAATTTTACAAATCTTACCGACATAACCTTTAACAGAGAAGAATTGATTATATTGAATAAGTCACACAAATATGCGCTAAAATCTAGTTCTAACCCATTCCCTATAATGGCGATAGAAATTGATGCTGCTATAAAAAATAGCCCACAAGAAGAAGAATGTAGATCCGAATGTCTCCAGTATATCAAGAATCGTGAAAGTACTTACAGACAGATTAAAAAGTAATAAAAATCATAAGAACAAAAACTGGAAAACCATAAAATCTATAAAGAAAAAATTGGAAGACAATGGAGCTATTTTCGTCAGAGCAGACAAGGGTGGAGGTAATGTCGTCATAAATGAAGAAGAATACAAGCAAAAAAACATTAACATTCATGAACGAGAACAACTTTCAATTGATAAACTATAATCCGGTAAAAGACATAGTAAATAAAACAAAAAATGTAATTAAGAAAACCACAGGAACCATAACTAAATATACTAATTCCACACATGGCTTGATTCCCATGAATCCCAGCATACCCAAACTATTCGGGATGATAAAACTACATAAAGAAGGAATGCCTATAAGACCAATAATCACTTTCAATAATACACCCACCAAAAACTTAGCAAAGGTTATGCTTTCAGTGTTGGATTTCAAATCAGAACATTCTATTACGAATTCACTGGAATTTAGCAAAACATTGCTGGATGTTGATTACAATAAAAACTACATTATGGCATCGTTCGATGTAACAAACCTATACACCAACATACCTATAAAGTTAACACAGAGAATTATTACAGAACACGTAAAGAAAAAGGTTCAGGATGTCAGGGAAAGAAGAAACATACTAGAAATCCTTAATCACATTATGAAGACTAACTTCTGTGAGTTCGATGGTAAATTTTACAAAATAAAAGACGGCCTCCCAATGGGCATGCCGGCATCGGGCATGATTGCTGACTTTTGTCTGGATTACTTCGAAAATAATTTTATACTTAATCAAAAAAGCCCGTTCTATAAACACATCATCCTATGGCGAAGATATGTGGACGACATATTTATACTATGGTCCGGTAATCTCAGAACGTTGACATACTTCCACAATTTCATTAACAACCTGAACGAAAAATTGAAGTTCACGCTGGAAGTAGAATCAAATAACATGCTAAATTTTCTAGATCTGAAAATTGAAAAAACAGAAACTGGTTTCATATTTGATGTATTCAGGAAACCTACAACAACCTCAGCATTGATTCCAATGGACAAAGGGCAATGACACTACCCTTAGAACAACAATATAAAAAGAAAGAACTAGATCATATAAAACATCTAGCAACCATAAATGGTTATAATAGTGACATGGTGCAGAGACTTATCTACAAGTGGTCGATAAAATTAGATCCATTGTACGTAGCTGGTGAAAAAACTGAAAAAGTTTTTGGATCAATTACATTTAATGATTTTACATATGGTATTGGAAGTATCTTTAGAAAATTCAACCTAGCACCCGGATATAAAAGCATTTTCACATTGTCATCCATCCTCAAAAAATCAGACAATAATAGCAACAATAACCTCGAAAAGAGCGGGGTATACAGATTGAAATGTGAAGAATGCAATGCTATATACATAGGGGAGACGGGAAGAAAGATTGGGGATAGGATTAAAGAACATAAAAGAACTCCATCCTCCAAAGTTTATCAACATTTGCAAGAAACTGGACACCATCTGAAAAGTGAAGTCAAGGTATTACATAAGTGTTACAAAGGACATAAGCTTAGAATGTTGGAGGCTTGGGAAATATACAAGCATTCAAAAAGAAATTTAATATTGTTGAACGATCAAGTAGAGTTACAATTTGACCCATTGTTTAAAGGGTTGGATATATCGTTGGTGTGAATCGGTATAAAGCTACATGTGTTGTGTTGTCTAATTGGTAAAAAAGTAATATTGGTTATACTATACATATATATTCTCTTCAAAAAGCGCGCGTAGCACATCTCAGGAATAGTGGCAGGATCTGACCGCTAGAACACGGTGAGAGAAAAGAAAAAGAATCATGCGCACTACCCAGAAAAACGCGTTTTGACAATTGACTTCCGGAAATGGATAAAACTTTTCCAAAAAACATAATAAAAAAGTGTGATTAATACGGTAATTGTTTATTAGCATTGTATGGTGATAATATTTGATTGCTTAGTTATTTTGTTGATTGAGTTTGTTAAATTGTATGGTGTTAAGCCAGAATAATACTGGTATTTTTTGGGAATTTCATTTATGTATCATATGTTGATCTAAAGCTGTATGATTACATGTTAATTATTTTAGTAAGTTACCATGAATTGTATATCGTTTATTGTTTATTGTTTAATATTATTGTTGTCTATCTTACAGCTTGTACGCTGATGATGACCACTTAGATGGTCGAAACCGGTACGTAGTTTTTCAATAAAAACAATTTCACCAAAGAACGTATTTATATATATTGCGTTGAAAATTAATAAATGTTATTAAATTTTTTATGATACTTTTTTTATTGCCTTTAATTTTTTTAGTTATATGGTCAGGAAACACTCTGGTAGCGTACATTTCGGTTCTAAGCCCAATAAATTCAACGAAAATTTTTGATAAAAATTCATCCTTCGTAAGTCCGGGGATGTTACGACTGACAAGAGGGATGTTGTGAATATTATCAGGGGGATAACCGCTAGTATCAAAGTGTTGATTCCAATCGGTACGAATCATTTCATAGATGTTATCACACTCGATTTCATAAATAAATGAATCTGTGTCGGTATAGCAAATTTTACACTTATTCTTGAATTTAGATAGCATATATATGAGTAGTGGAAGTCGTACATTGGAGTTTTTTATAGATCTACAATTGCCATACCGACATAAATTGGTTTATTTGAAAATATTTCCGTTTTATTGAGTTCGATGGCAACAAAATTTTCATCAAAAATCGTGCACGACTTCAATTGTGGACGCTCAATGAAATTATTAGGCCCATACAGCCCATTCCAATTAATAACATTTCAATTATTGAAATTCATTACAATTTGTAACAACCCACCCCAAAATAAATAGAAAAATTGAATTTTTGCCAATAAGTGTCATAATCGGCAATCTGGACCTCTACCATCGAACGACACAAACAACTAACGTCACTAGTGATGCGACTCGAGTGAAGCTCTACTCGAGTAATTTGAGTGATTTTGTTTTGACTTTCACTCGAGTGAGATTTTTTAGTATTCGAATACACTCTGTACTCGAATAACGCGAATAGGGTGGCCGATTAGGCTCGCAGGGCCGGCTCAAGGTACGATCGAGCGGAGCGGCGTTTTTTTTGGCGGAAGTGCGCAGGTGTAAATTTTGAACAGGGCGCAAGAGTAGTTTTTGAACAGGGCGCCGAAAGTTCTTGAGCCGGCACTGTAGGCTCGAACTCTAGAAGCCAACTTCAGTATCTTTTTTCTACCAACTTCAGACTTCAGACAGCCGCTAGTGCCCAGGGGGTGGAAACTGAGATAGGAACTTCCGGTGGCACAGACTCATGTACCTCACCCGAGAGTGGGAGAAAGTCGTTCAAATTACCGACCAAGAGAATTCTCTCCACTTACCGCTCAACCGGAACCTCGTGTTACCACCCAACCTCAGATGTGTTAGATGCATTCTTCCATTCTTTTGCAGACAGTGGTGTTGTAAGAGTGTGTTATTGTAGAAAAGTGCAGATCTGCGATTATCAAAAACTAAATCATTTTGATATACCTATATAAAATCTATACAAGAAAATGAAGCTTACACGTCACAGAACGAATAAACGGTATAAGATATTCATTTACTACACCGCAAAGTAGAAATTTTACGGGTGGTGAAAATATAATTAACAGTGGTCATGTGTTAAATTGTGGTAAAATCAACGACGACGATAAAGATGTTCTTCAAATTCTTGCATTCGTTCTTCAAACGTCAAATTTAAAGCATGATCCACATGAAATTAATGGAGAGATTTTAAAAGATGGGAGAGTAATCGGAATGGGATGTTCATGTAAAGCTGGACTAGGAAGTGCTTGCAAACACATTGTGGCAGTACTTCTGTATTGTAACCGGTAAATATGTATTTTTTTATAATTTATTATCCATAATCACATTTGTATTAATATAAACATAATAAACCTAATAAACCTAATAATAATAATAATGAATTATTATATAGAAATGACCTGGAAAGTTTGAAAATTATTTCTTGCACTGACAAGAAATGTGCGTGGAATGCACCACGAAAATCAACATCAGAAAAATATGTAATGAAGCCATTGAATTTACACGATTGTTTCTTGAAAAAGACTGGAGAAACAAGAACTGGAAAGAGCAATAAAAGAAAATTAGATGATCCAATTCCAAGCTCATCATCTAAAAAACCTGAAAATCGCTCATTATTAATATCAAGTGATAATTCAGCTGAGCTTTATCAAGGATGTTATGAAGAAGAATTTCGCAAAATTATGGTTGACGATATCCCGCCTTCGGCTTTAGCAAAGCACATGTAATTATGATAAATTTTGAGTGTTTTATGTTTTATAGATTACTTTTTTTTAAATATGTCCTTTTTAACAGAAATAGTATAGTACTTATAGAAAGAAAACCTAATAATGCTAATCAGGGCTTGATAACTTATTTCTTGTAAAACTACATATTTTTGAGAAGCTTTATTCGCTATTGTATGAAACAAAATGACACATTAAGGAGATTCATTTCCTTTCATTTTAGTTTCAATGATTTTATTAATTATTTTACAGATAACCAATTGTGCTGTCGTTTTATTTAATCAAGTTATTAATTATACTTGTTTGTTTTTTATTGTTTCACATGTAGGTGTGGGAGGCACGATCCTATTCCAAAGAATAGTGATGATAGTAATAATATAATGTTTCCTGATGTTGAGAAAATTCATATTATATTCGATAATCAAGAATCATCTGAATTACTCCGTCATTTAAAAGAAGTGACTGTAAATCCTCTTAAAAATTGTTGTAAAGAGGTTCTAAATAGACTGTCGGGAGATACAATGCTCATACAATTTGTGTAAAAACTTTGGAGCTGTATTCTGTATGGCAAGCTGAAAGAAAGTTTCGCATTACAGCCAGTAGAGCATACTCGATTTTTACATATCGTAAAAATAAATCGCCGGATTGGACAAAGAAATCTTTTAATTACTTTATCAGCCCATCATTTAGCAATGATAACACTAAATATGGTTTGGAAAATGAGCCTCTTGCACGAGAGGCTTATGCAAATTTGATGTCCACGGAAGTGTTTCAATGTGGTTTTATTATTGCTAAAAATAATACCTGGTTAGGTTGCTCTCCAGACGGTATTGTTTTTGAAGATAATAAGCCACATAAGTTGATAGAAATAAAATGTCCAACAAGTGGAAAAAAACAAGATATTAATAATCTTGTCAACTCTCTAAAATGGTTAACTTATGAGAATGGTGAATTAAGCTTAAAAAAAAACATACTTATTATGCACAAGTGCAAATAAGTATGGCTATATTAAATTTATCAGTAACTGATTTCATAATTTATTCATCTTTTGATAAAAATATAAAAATAATTCCGGTTAGTTTTGATCAAGAATATACCAGCAATATGTTGAGTTGTTTAAAGAAATTATATTGTAATGAAATGATACATAATATATGTAAAAAGGAAGCAGAACTGGGAATGGATATATAGCATTACTAATGTTATCAAACTCATTGTCTATAATTTTTGTATATTTATTTTTAGCTAACTAAATTTGTCATCTTTAAGAATAGGTGTACTTAAATTTACAATTGCACAAATAATAGTAAAAATTTTCTCAACTTTATGAATGAGGCCCGTAGGCATTTTAGATGATAAAATATTGAAAGTTTTAATCCTTTGATTACTCCTCTCGATATGCACACGTGCTTTTGCAATTTTGCGACCTGCAATTGCTTCGATTTTCGAAAATTGTTGTTGATTTCTAAGAAAAGGAGGTGTGATAAGTCTGATGTCATTTTGTTTGCAAAACTCAACAACAGTGAATCCTCTATCAGCCATTACATCATCGTTTTTATCGAATTTATGAATTATTCCACACTGTTCAAAAATCGCATTATCAGATGTACGTCCACCGTAAGGTTTACTGATAAATGAAATTAACCCAGCGGGTGTCACGGCAGTCATAAATTTTACTGTGTAGTTACTTTTGTATCGAGAGTAAGTTAAAATTTGGCAACATAAATTTTTTGGTTGTTGAATTATAATTTCGGTACAATCAATTACAGCACGAACATTCCTAAACTCTGAAAAACACTGGGAAATATTTTTTGAAATATTTTCCTTACTAGGCCAACAAATTGCAGGTTTTAAACAAATGTATAAGATGTCTATCATTTCTAAAATTCGTTCCCTGCATGTTTCTGGTGTACAAGATTTGAATAAAATTGCTAATACTGAGTATGATAAATTTTGTTTTAATTTCATGAATGTCATTAATATTATTTCTAACAAATCCAGTTTCATATTAGGGTGGGACATTGATGGTTTTACTTTCCCGACTAATTTCTTGATCGTTTCTAATATTTGAAAGTTCGGAATTTCAGTTAATGTACTAAGTTCGTTGCCATTAGAAATAAATTTAGAAAATTTTGGAACTATGAAAGCACTACTAACTTGTACTCCTATCTCCTCAAACTTCTTTAAAGTTGTTTCAACATTTGTTTTTGTAGCCGATTCCATTTTTTGCAGGATTGTCTCTATCAATTTAAATTGATTTTCGTCTATTCTTTTTTTGCAAATCTCATTACACTCTTCGACATTATGAATTAAATTACAAGAATTTTCACTATTATTGTTAACCGAAATCAAACTGTTAAGATTTGGAACAATTAAATCTTCATTAAAATGTATCCCTATTTTTTTAAAATTGTCTGAAGTTGCTTCTAAAATTGTTCTAAAATCGAATTCGAAACTGTCAACGATTTCTTTAATTTTACAAAGTTTTTCTTCTACTGTTTTTTCTTCTTCCCCTTTATCTTCTAAATTAGTGCTACTTTCTGGAGTTAAAATAGTTGGAGGCACTAAATTTTTTATTGATTTTTCAACAATCGATCTCCTTTGTTGCCTTTTTTCCCGTAGGGAAGCTTGGTGTTCCTTCAACTTACTTGAATGACTTAAATGGGTTTTAATAGCACTGACTGGAAGGTTGACAGAAGGAACCGCTATCTTCTTCAAATGATGTCTATGTTTATCTTGGGAAAAATAGATGAATTAAAAGAAATGATAATGGTTTATTGAATTTGTGCAATATATTGTGAATATATCTAGGGTTGCCAACATCGGGTCGATGCTGGCCCGGAGAAATATTTTTTCAAATAATTTTCGCACGAAGAAAAGTCGAGAGGATGAAAAACATTAATATAGTATATTAGTAATTTTATAACAATTGTGATAAAAAAACAAAAATTCTGTTTGTAAATCGGAAAAATTGAATTTGTCAAAAAAAAAATAGAAAATTCTTTTGATAAATTGCAATAATTATTTGTTTCTTGTCGTTAAGAATTGCAAGAGAGGTCAAAAGTCGAAATAAAATTCTACTAACTTTTTGCTCATCAGTATAATTTTCAGTAAACCCGAAGATTTTTATTTGAAGCCCGGAGCCCGGATAATGATTGTAAAACCCGGAGTCTCCGGGTCAAAATGACATTGTTGGCAACCCTAAATATATCAAACGTTAATAATATGTACTTACTGGTTGGAATAAAATCTTGTTTTGTAAAATGGAGAGAACAGATTCGCATCGAAGGTGATATTTTTTTGCCCATTTTAAGTGCCATCACCCAAGCAAGCTGGCGATCTACGGTCTCAACTTGATTTAATTTATTGATTATTCTTACAGAGCTTTCATTTTTTTTTGGAAAATAATAAAATCGAACAGTGTGATTGACACATGCTCGACTTTTACAACCATACACACTGCAATATACTTTACTTTTATTTTTACGAGGAGAAAACTCCATGGTTTAAATGACTTCACTTATTTAAATTATATGTACGATTATTATTATAATTATACTTATAAATAGTAATAATAAAAATAAGCAAAAATAATAATAATTAGTAATTATAATTACTATTCAGAATTCAACAGTTTTAAACCACTATTAAACTTTAACAAATATATTTATTACACAGGCGCTCGAAAAGACCGTTGGGTTATTAACTTTTAAACCTATCGCGACTATTTCAGTATTTTGCCACCAGATAGCGTATCGAAGTTCTAAGTTTCTCAATACTTTATAAACTTTATGCGTATAGAAAGGAAGTATGTACAAATAAGAGCAGAATAAATACAATTCATCCGGGGGACTGGTATTATACAATTCTTTCAGATATTATGATTAGATAGTCGTTGTTAGCATGAAAATGTAGATGCCATTTGGTAAACGATATCTAATTGATAAATAATGAGTGAGAATGGCTAGTCATATTTTTATAATACATAAAGTGAGCATACGAAATTTTCACCATACAGTCAAAATACTGATATATGAGTAATTAATTGGCTCAGTGCAAACACCTCAGCCACCTGCAATTGCCATCGTAGAACAGTACCTCGATCTTCCTTACTTACAACGTACAGAAAAGCTATTGCATTTCTGAGAAGAAAGGGAACAAGCATTTCCTGGTTTACACAAGATGGCTATGAAATATTTATGTATCCCAGCCACCTGGGTCCCCTCTGAAAGGGTTTTTTCTAAAGCCGGTTTAATTTGTAATCAAAGATGAAATCGACTAGAAAGTCAAAAATCAGACCAAATAATATTTTTCAATAGTTACAGTTCTAGTCATTTTTGTTGATTAATCGTATTGTCAATATTTGAGTTCATGTTGTTTTGATGTTTTTAAGAAGAAAAAAGTTTTATTTTTCTTAATTAAAAGATTACTAATAAGATAAAGCTTTTTTAAATTAGAAGTGAAATACTGTTTGGAATTGAAAAATAATAAGTTTATTCAGTTTTTCAAGCATCTATTGGATAGTTGACTGTTTTTTACTACTGAAACAATGTGATATTTTTTTGTGCAATTCTACCAAAAGGTTAGATCGTTTGTTTTTGTTGATTTTTAACAACTGTTAAAAATCTAGCTTTATAAATAGGTATTTAGTCGTTGGTGCAGTACTTGGTATTACTGATTTCATTTGATTTATTTAATTGTAAGGCTGATTTTCAGTATCCACCTCAATATTCTTCAAAATAATAGGAAAAATATGAGAAATTATGGATGGAATTTTTGTGAGATATTGTAAATTTACATCTAGTCATTCAAAATAGGATGTGGCTATTTATACATACTGTATGTAGAAATTATTGGATATTCATACATACTGTATGTAGAAATTATTGGATATTCATACATACTGTATGTAGAAATTATTCGATATTCATACATACTGTATGTAGAATTTATTGGATATTCATACATACTGTATGTACAAATTATTGGATATTTATACATACTGCATGTAGGAACAATTGGATATTCCGTTATACGGTTTGTAGGAGTGTGTACTTTGTTTAACACACAGTTGCGTTCATATTGCATAAATCAGTCCTATCGACAATTATGTACAGCGGTGGCCCTAAAAATAGAGCCACCACATCATGTTGGGGCAAATTTTTCATAACTCCAGTGTAAGCAATTAATTGAGATAAAGACATGTTCTAATAGTAAATTTATTGCATTTTAATATTCTGATGTTAGATTTACAAAAAAGCTAACAATGGCTTTGGTACCGACCACAATCTGCATCGTGGTCGCTCTATTTTTATGGCCACCGCTGTACATGCTGTCTTGGCTCCGTACTAGTGGGAATAAACGAAGTTTGGCGCGAAAAATTGATGATCATAACCTAATGAATAGAATCACAAGCAACACAGTAGTGTACAGGTGAAACACAATAAATTATTTAACATTTTCACACAAGGTAGGGGTCTTATTTTGGTACATAAATATCACATAGGTATCTACAAAATCTTTCAATAACTTTTAGTTTTCAAAATGGAAAAATACGATGAAGGTCACAATTTTAATGTGGGACAAACATTTGAGAGCTATGACGAACTAAAAGAAAATTTTCATAAGTTTTGTGCAAAGAGCTTCCACCTATTTGTGATAAGAACCCACTCTGATAAGCAAATTGTTTATAAATGCTGTCATGGGATTCAACACAAGTCAAAATGTGGTGGAGAGCGACCAAACCAGCATTACTATTTCAAGGGATGCACAGCACAAGTAAATGTTTACAAAGGAAAAGATAATAAGTGGAAAATTACGAAGATGATATTAGATCATAATCATACCATTAGCAAGCAAGAGTACAGCATGTATCACAGAACACGGAAACTAGCTCCTGATGACTTTGACTCTGCCACTGATTTATTTTTGGCAAATGCGAAGGACGGTATGATCGCTGAGGTTTTGGGAAAAAAAAATGGAACGAACATTACTCGTAAAGATATCCAAAATATTCGGAATAGACTATTTCCTACTAATTCTGAAGAAAATGAGAAGAATTTGAAAGAATTTCTTATAGACCTTGAAAATGCGGGAGGAAGATACACAGTTACGTACAGCAAGGAGGGCACTATCAGTACATTATTTGTAACTTCTGGGACAATGGTTGCCAATTTTAGAAAGGCTCAACCACCAGTTATCCAAACTGATGTGTCATTTGGCTTTAATCTTGAAAATTATAAACTGATGGGTTTCTGTTACTATTCGTCAATTAGTGGAAAGTCAGAATTTGCAGCGTTCTCATTTATATCAGAAGAGACTCTAATAAACTTAAAAAACTGTGTCAATGAATTTAAAAAAATTTGTATCTGCATACCCTCGGTGTTTTTAATTGACAAAGATTTCACGGAAATGTCTGCTATACGAGACGTATTTCCTTCATCAACTGTTTTACTGTGTAAATTTCATGTAATCAAATATATAAAAAAATTAATTTCAACTGCATACAACTGTGATGTTACTGTGAAGGAAAATTTGTTGCAATTATTTAAAAAAATAATAAATTCAAATACCTTGGACGAATATGAGTCAACAAAATGTGAATTATTGAATGCGTCGGAAACAGTCAAGATTTATATACAAAACAAATATGTTCCATTCACTGATCAGTTTAATAAGAATTGGGATTCCTGCAAAGAAATGTGGGCCTATTGTTTTCGTAAACATCTTCCACTGATGGGCGATTCAACAACTAATCGTATTGAACGATCCTTTTGGACACTTAAAAAACATATACAGGATAAATTTCATACAGTCCCTTCTGTTACTATATGCATAATGGAGCTTACCAAATATGTGACTTTAAGATTAGAAAACAGCATTACTGAGATGTCACAAAAGGTTTTCAAGATTATGGACCCTGATCCTGAAATTAGAAGCTATCTAGACCTTGCTTCGAACAAATTGACAACAGTCGGATTGAAATTATATCATAAATCTCTAAAACTATTGCAAACCTTATATGTAAATATGATGACATCAGAAGGTCAACTAAAAGAAAAATTCCAAGACGGGACACATAGAACTTATAATACGACCAGTGAAAATTGTTCTTGTTCAAACTGGAGGTCATTTAATGTACCTTGCCGACACGTTCTGTTTGTACGTAAAGAGCAAAAATTAGAATTGTTTTCTGAATCGTGTTTTCATGCAAGGTACATTATCAAGCCAAATATTACAGAAACAAGCAGTGTTAGCTTACAAGATTCATCAGTTGAACAAAATATGAATTCCTCTAATTCTAGCGAGGAGGAGTTAAAAGCTTTAACGGATAGGGAAAAATTTAATATAGCCTTGAACATTGGTAAAAGTATAGCCGATATCCTATCCAGTCATGGGACACCAGCCTTTTTGGAATATGTAGATGAATTAAAGATAATAGAGAACAATGCAAGAAAGGGTATATCACTTTTAAACAACAGTCGAAGTAGTGAAAAATTAAACACTGTAGAGGAAGCAGCAGAAATTTCCAGTCCCTCGAAAGAAGGACCACTTCACAATGAAGATGAACCGAATATAGAGTCGTTACCATCATCACCGTGTTTGCCAAATTTGAAATTTAAAGATAAGATAAAGACCAAAGGTAGACCTAAAAGAAAACTGAAACAAACAAACTTTAATACAACTAAAAGATTAAAAAAGTGAACATATTATAATTGATATTACACTCACAACAAGCAAACTATTAGTTTAACTATAAAAACATTTAGAAAAGGGATTTTTGTCATTATCTTTTGCAGATTGTTTTCTCACAAAATGTATCTTTTGAAGTGTGTTATGAATTTTTGATTTTTTTTTTAATAAATTGTAGATTAACAAAAACAAACTTTTGTTCAAACTATTCCTTTCAATTAAAACACTTATCAAATGAAAATAATATGATAATTATCTAGATGCTCCTACATGCAGTATGTATGGATATCTGATGATTTGTACATACAGTATGTATGTACAAATAGCCAATTATTTCTACATACAGTATGTATGAATATCCAATAATTTCTACATACAGTATGTATGAATATCCAATAATTTCTACATACAGTATGTATGAATATCCAATAATTTCTACATACAGTATGTATGAATATCCAATAATTTCTACATACAGTATGTATAAATATCCAATAATTTCTACATACAGTATGTATAAATAGCCACATCCTTCAAAATATCGTAGTTATGGTTTTGGTTGTTATTGATAATTTTTCATATTAAGATTATTCTGGAATCTCTTTGTGTAATCATTTCAATATTTAAAATATAATTTATATTAAATACAACCAGAGTTTCAAATAAATCCTAGAGGTTATGGGTCCAGAATGGCTTTAAAATAAAGAATTACAAAAAAAAATAAAGAAAATTGAATAAAAATTTTTATTGAATTAATTGGTAAATGATATTAAAATTATGATACATGGAAAATTAGAATCGAAGCATTATTTCAGTTGAAAGACATTGATGAAATTTTGACTACAGATTGCCCACCGAGTGACGACAATAATTATAATAAATTTATAAAAAATGATAAAATTGGTAAAGCATTAATTATACAAACTATTGGTGATGAATATTTGAGTTTAATAAAGAATAAGAGAACATGTTAAGAAATTTTTCAAGCATTAAAAGATAAGTTCGAGAGAACTGGTGCAGTTGGCAAATTATATTTAAGACGAGAATTTCAAACATTAAAATTACTGACCATGCTCAAGGGACGGCTGCATGGATGCAGCCCCCAAACACTACAGCACACATACAAAACATTCATCCGTCCCATCATAGACTACAGAGCAACACTTTACTCCACAATCACCGACATTCAACTCCAACAGATCTCCGCTTGCGAGCGACGCATCGTAAGAAAGATCTACAGACTCCACTACCGACACCCTTCAAACACTGTATACATAAACGCACACCTCCAGCCGATCTCCGAGAGACTGAGGTACCTGCAGCAACGGTTCGTACTTCGCTCCATCACCAACCTCAACTCTCCATCACTGACCACTCTCTGCACTCCTTGGAAGCTACCTCGGAGAAATGGAAGCCTCGCGCCCTGTTTCTTCAAGAAGCCGAAGAGGAGACGCAAATACCCACCGGTGTGCCTTCTTCAAGGCGCCCTGCAAATGGAAGAAGTACAGCTGCCTGAAGCGCTCCAATTGGCCGTGGACGAAGCACCCCTATCCATCAGGTGACCCAAGACCAACCACCCACAGGACCTACAACAATCACTTTCAAATTTATAAGTTTTTTTGTAAAACCCAGGGCCCTATGCCACGAAATTGACATTTCTTTTTCCCCTTCAAGGGGTTTTTTCTTTCAACTGGGTTTAGTTAGTTCTAATTTAACCACAATGTAACCTAACTTGGACTGAAGAGGCTATAAAGCCTAGATCGGTCCAATGCAGGATAGATTTAAGATCAATTAAAATGTAATATCTTAAGAAATTTAAATAAAGACTTTTTTGACTTGACTTGAACATTAAAATATAATATGAAAGAAGACTTATCAACATATTTAATGAAATTTAATAATTGTGTTAATAAATTATCTGCTGCTGGTATAAATCTAACTGATGAAGAACAAATAACACAGCTATTGATGTCGATACCACAAGAATATTCTGCTGTGATAACCGCTATTGAAACTATTACCGCAAAAAATCGTTTATTGGATGAAGAAGCCAAAATGAAAGGCAAATCACAATCTGATGGTACAAATACTGTAGCATTTATGAGCTGTAGATGTAAAGAAAATTGTTTTCATAAAAGAAATAATAATAAATCATTTGATGGAAATAACGAAAGGCGTTATCATCAATGGTATAAATCATTTGATGGAAACAACGAAAGGCGTTATCATCAATGCTATAATAGAAAATATGATGAAAATTATAGAACATATGATAGAAATTATAGAAATAATGATACTTATGATAATCAAAGAAGAGAAAATTACTGGAATGAAATAGAAAATATGGAAGTTATAACAATCATAGAAGACAGAACTGCTGGGATAATATTATAATAAGCTGAAAAAGAAGAAAATGAATATGCTACATTTTATGTTACATTTTACTCAAATGCAAAAACGTTTATGACAAATAATTCAAATAATGTTAAATTTGTAGTTGACTCTGGTTCAACTGATCATTTAATTATTGGTGAATTAGAACATTTATTGGTAAATTATGAAAAATTGAAGAAACCTATAAAAATACACGTAGCTAAAATGAAACAAACATTGATTGCCTACTTCAAGGGGAGTATTCATTTAAGATACAATGGTAGACTATTTATTATAAAAGATGTTCTATGCGTTTATAATCTGGAATGCAATATTTTGTCAATCAGGCAATTGGAATTAAAAGGATTTTTTATTAATTTTCAATATGGAGTTGCGAAAATAATTAAAGGAAATCGAATAATAGCAGAAACTAGAAAAGGAACAATGTATGAAATAGAATTTCAAACTAAAAGAATTTCTAAACATATAACACAAGGAAACAGTAAAAATGTAAGAATTGATCTGAAACCAATTAACCAAACTGAAAGTAACAATGAAATGATAAACGAAAGAAATTTAGAATATGAAGATATACAAAATAAATATGAAAAGATTAATGAACATAAAGAACATGATGAAGAAAAAGATAAAAATAATAAAAGTAATGGAAGAAATTTAGAAGAAAAAGAAAAGGGAGAAGAAGATAGAAATAAAAGAAGTAATACAATAAATTTGGAACATGGAAAAGAAGCAGAAGACAAAAGTAGAAAAGCTAAAGATATTGAAAACAAACAACAAATTCAAGGAAAAGATAAAGATATTGAAAATAAAGAACAAATTCAAATTCAAAAATATAATTTATATTAAATACAACCAGAGTTTCAAGCAAATCCTAGAATTTTAATCCATTATAAATATTTTTAGACTACATATTTTCCATTCTTTACACTAATGGCCGTATTCATAGTCGTTCCTCGAGTCTCGAGGCGTCCTCGAAGCCTCCCTCACCTCGAATTTGCGTTTCATAGTCAAAATCTCGAGGCGCCCTCATCGTGAAATGACAGAAATTTGACATAAAATCCTTCCTCACTCAAGTGTGGTCGGGAGGTGACTTGAGTCTTCCTCGAGTTAGTTCTAACCGTTTTTTTAAATAGTTTTCAGCAGTTATCAC
>JAZBHA010000826.1:23862-40574 GCA_037464855.1 Iselma pallidipennis | reverse complement strand
CCCATTTCATCAGCCAATATACCATTGATACCATTCTCATATAATGATATCATCCAATTTAGACCACGTATTTGATAATCACGCATTTCACCATTTTTTATATAATATGGTGATGATTCAAAACGTACAGTTGGTTTAGCTTTTGCATTACTTTCAGCTAATAATTCTTCGTCTTCCTCCTGTTCGGTCTTACGATGACGATGACTACAACAACGATAATAATTACAAAATAATAATTAGATTTGATGGAAGGCTCTTACTCAGCAACTGGATCCTCTTTGACTTTCTTCGGACGTCCAGATTTCGGTTTTGTTGGTGTTTTTGATTGATTCATGAAATGTGTAAAGATCTCGGTTTGTTTCAATAAATAATCGAAACGACGTGAACGATCCGTTTCCAATTTTGTTTCGAAATCCTCACCTTTACCACGTGACGATATCGTATCACTTGATGATCCATTCTAGAATGATTAAAACCAAAGTTTTAATTGATTTTTTCCACAAAAAATCAAGAAAATTTAATTAATGGTCAATGAACTTTTATTGTTGGATGAGTGCACTTACCGAATTTTCACCTGTATCTGCTGTTGTTTCAGCACTCTCTTCCATTTTCAACATTTTTTTTTTATTTAGTTTCTTCAATAAATATCAATGGAATGTTTGATTAATATTTGAAATAACAAGGTTTTTAATTAATTTTTGATAAAATTTGTCAATTAACGGTCTTTTTTTTGAAGCGGGAAAGCTAATCTTCCCCAGCACACAACACAACGCCAGGCTGTCAAACTAACTGTCAAGCGTCAAGAAATTTAACGAATCACTACCAACCAAAAGAAAAAAATGACAACTAGCACCAACACAACAATGCGAAAATCACTACATCTACTAGAAATAAGTCACAAAAATTAAATATTTATTGAGTTATTTGAGCTGTTGAACGAAAATTCTACAAAACTTACGTTAATTGTTTCAAAAAATGTCACAAATAAATTTTTAAGTGATGATTAACGTAAATATTCTAGTTACACTAGTGATTTTTATTTATCACAGGTGGTACTTCTGGTGTCTTAAATTTAAGTCTTTTATCGAAAAATTACCATAATTTCGGCAATTTTCTGAGATTTATATCAATTACCGTATTAATTTTACAATTTTACGTATTTATTTTGTAAATATTTTGATAGAACAATACTGCCAATCGAAAAATCAAAGTTGGTACCACTGTAATTTTGTTGTCAAAATCAAAATGGATCAATATTTTTTTAAACAATTTGTTTACAACAAAAAACGCCCTTAGAAACGACTGAAATTAATATCAAAGACTCTTCCAACCCTTTTCCTATTAAGACTGGTAATTATCGATAAAATTAATGGTTAAATCATACAATTACCCCTCAGATATTGAGTAGAAGTTTGGTTAGAGAAAAACCCTTTTTTTAAACCCAAATAGGGCTCCAGCTTTGAATTCACTACCCTTTTTAAGGTAACGAACAGCTGCTTAATATCCGGTAATGTTTTGGAAGATTTTACTGAATTTTCTAAATTCTAGACAATCACCCACAAGAATGTCGGCAAACTTACGTAAAAAAGGTACAGGCCCTAAATTCGAATTAAGCGAATCCCAATTACACGACATTAAAGAAGCATTCGATCTATTTGATAATGATGGTAATGGTAAAATTGATATAAAAGATCTAAAAGTAGCAATACGTGCACTTGGTTTTGAACCGAAAAAGGAAGAAATCAAAAAAATGATTCAAGACATTGATCCAAATAATTCCGGTAAAATATCATACGATGAATTCGTTCAATTAATGTCGATAAAAATGGCTGAAAAAGATAGTAAAGAGGAGATTATAAAAGCATTTCGTTTATTTGATGATGATGAAACTGGTAAAATTAGTTTCAAAAATTTAAAACGTGTTGCCAAAGAATTAGGTGAAAATTTAACTGATGAAGAATTACAAGAGATGATTGATGAAGCCGATCAGGATGGTGATGGTGAGATAAATCAAGAGGAATTTTTGCGTATCATGAAAAAAACTACATTATATTAATTCAATTTTTTTTATTATTATTTGATTGAAAATATTTCTAATTGTAAGATTACACTTGTTCTTTTATTGTCCCATCTTCTAATCCAAAATATGCCTTTTTTGCCATTTTTATAAATAGACCAGTTTCAACAACACCTGGTATTATTAGAATTTCACGATTAATCTTCTCCCAATCCATATCTTGATTAAAATCCTTCCAATCTAATATAAAATTACCATTATCAGTGATAACTGGACCGGCTTTTTTGATTGCCATACGTAATTCTAAATTACCACCAAATAATGTTTGTATTTTCTGTTGTATCGGCTTATAGGCTAATGGTATCACTTCAATTGGTATTCCATTTCTATATTGATCACCCAATTTTTCAGAATTCTTCGTATAATCAGCAATAATTATTAATTCATTTGAACAACTTGCAATGATTTTTTCTTGTAATAAACAACCACCACCACCTTTAATTAGATTCAAGTTCTTATCAACTTCATCGGCACCATCAATACATACATCTAGTTTGTTATCAATTTCTAAATCACCAATTGATAAATTATGTTCAATTAATAATTGTCGTGCTTGAAATGATGTTGGTATACATTTGATATTTAATTTTTCTTGTTTATAACGTTGACCTAACCTCTCAACTGCATAAATTACTGTTGATCCACTACCAATACCGATAATTTGATGATTTTTCACATGTTGATCAACAGCTTTATAAGCTGCTAATTTTTTAGCTAAATTTAATGATGACATTACTATGCAAGTTGATAATACTCGACTCAATCCACAACTTAACTTAAGTGATGAGTTCATTTAACCCGCATCACTATTTTCGAAATTTTCTTGCACGATGATGATAACTCCATGCGCAGCATAAATCAAGGTCATCAACGGTTATCAGTAGAAAAAATCCTATCAAAATTTCAATTTTTTTATTATTTCACAATCATAATCATAAACAACTAACTTCTTCAATTATTACACCATTCTTTTCAGTTGCTATTGAATATGGAAATGTTGCAATACCATTACAAGCAATACCATAATTGCCTTTCTTATCAACAACAATCAAAGCACCGGAAAATTGTGGGTATTTGGTTGAAATTCTTGAGATTGCAGTTTTTGCTGCTTTGGCAGGTGTAGCACCATGACGCATCTCTTCAACAGCTAAAAAACTATGAGAATTTCATTAGAAAACGACAGGATTATTTGTGGTCTTTATGTGAACGTATAGGATTCGACTAGAAATTATTGGCCAAAAGCCTTAACTGATAAGAGTTAGAAAAGAAGAATTTTTGATTGAAGGACCAAATAATACAAGGAAAACTTAACAAATTCACGTCCCATTGAATGGTTTTTTCTATAGATTGTGGCTATAAGAGTCGCGAGTCGCACAGAGGAGACTCCTGGGCACACGAGGCGCACTTTAGGCACCCCTGGTTCAAAGTCTTCATCGACAATATTAACAGAAACCTTCTTATTCAAGGCCTGGGATTTGGCGCCAAAAACTCTGAAAAGCCTTGAAGCTTACGTTCCTTGAGGAGTCTCCTCAGTGAGCTTCTCGAGGCTCTGAAAATTTAGCTACCCCAGTTAGATAGTCAAGAGGGGTTTATATTCGAGAAATGGACAAAATTAGATAACAACCTGGGTAGGAATCTCATCATAATATCACCATCTCCGGTAGCTGCAGCTGCTCCAACATCATTATCAGCATAAGCTCCAGCACCAGGAATGGGAGCATCACCAATTCGCCTACAATTCGTGTCATTGAAGACTATCATATATATTGAGCAATTCAAACGCAACTGTTCATCTTCATCTTTACCTCTAAGGAGTTGCTTGGCAGTTAAAATCAATTTAAACGAAAATCGACATCTTCATCTGCTGGGCGGACCAAGCAAATATCCATAACGAGTGAGAAGAAGATGAAGATGCAGAGTACATTCGAATTGCTCGGATATATTTTTTGGGTTTCTAGAGAAAAATACCCGGGCACTTTGAATTTTGCTCCATTTGATGATGTTCCAGCTGCAATATTACCATCTTTATCAATAACAATCATTCCAATAGTATCATGATTTTTTGAATCGAATCTATGTATATCTTGTTGATTGATATCATTTGTTAATTCCGGTTGATAGGGTCCACATGATGTTTTTGGATCTGGTTCAACATTCTTCCAGAAATTCGGTTGACAATTATTATTCTCTTTCCAAGTTTTCCACATACCGGTTGATATATTTGTTGATAAAGATTCTTCAGGATAATTGAAATTTTTGGCAAATTCTGTAGCTAAATCACCAACTAATATTGAATGATCGGTATATTTTAATACATGATATGCTATACTGATAGCATCTTTGATACGACGTAAACCACCAACAGCACCCATATCCATGGTTGAACTGTTATTTGAATAATTAAAAGTTCATTTATTAGAAATGGTTTTTATAGAGATTACCCATCAAAAATCATTGCATCTAATGTTGTTTCACCATTCTCATCGGGACTACCCCCATATCCAACAGTTGTATCACATTGTAAGATTTCACATGTTGAACAACCAATTACCAAAGCTTCAATTGCTGTTTTATCATTTGAATCGACAGCTTTCCAGGCTTCTTCAGTTGCTTGACTAAATGCCCATGTGTTTATTACAATCGGTATTTCGCAATTTATTAAATTTATTAAAAATTGGAAAATTAACAATTTCCACATTGTCAACGAGATGTATAATTGGTTGCCTACCTAGAATTCAAAATTTTTTAAAAATTAGAATTAATTTGAATACAATTACTAATTAGAATTATTCTAATCAATCACGTTGGAAACAAGGCACAAAATTATCTATAATTGATAAAATTTGCATAAATTGTTCGAAATATAGATAATGAAATTATAGGTTATATTTACATAACCTCACTTTTGATACAACAATTTGGTTTGTATGTATAATTATCCATAAAAATTGTAAATTTTGTTCATGTTTCGTTTAAATTTAAAATCTATAAGTATCACGATTTGATTAAAATTGGCTTAATTGCAATTAATTTAATTACAATTAATAAATGGTTGTTCTTCTTCTGGGACAAAGAGGTTAGTTGTGTGTTCTGATTTTTAAAATTAAATGTTCATTTTTATTTAAAGAAGTTGCAATTACCGTCAATTAATTTGATTTTCAATTAAAATTGTTGTTTTAGTAAAACCAGAAATATTGAAAAATGAACCCAGATCCAGTAACAATACAAGAAGAAGGCAATTTCTATGAGATATTAGGTTGTGAACAAACTGCAACATATGATGAATTAAAACATAATTATCAGAAATTGATAAGAGAATACCATCCTGATAAAAACACGAATCAAAACTTGAAAATTACCAATAATAATATTACGAATAATGATCGATTTTTATTAATTGATAAAGCATGGAAAATTCTACGTGATAATAATTCACGTAAACAATATGATGCTAATTTATTACAAGATGATTGTACCAATTATCTAATTTATGCTGAATTAATGAAAAATCAATTAATTTTCAATAATAATTCCGATTATACAACATATCCATGTAGATGTGGTAATGATTTTATGATTTATAAAAATTATTTAGATGAAGAAAATGAATGTATTATCGAATGTACAGAATGTTCTAATTGTATCGTAATTAAATAATTAATTTAAATTAATTAAATTAGAGATTTAGTTTGAATAATTCCGTATAGATGTCTCTAGTTTGCTTACGTCAAAATTGATCGATAATATAGTAAACTGTCATGTCAATTTTGACGTTTCTCTTGACTGTACGATGTAAATAAACGTGTAATTATTTAAATTTTTGCAATAATTAATTAAAAAATTAATAAACACCAGCAAAATGAATAACGAGACTAAATTGGAGGTAATTTGCATTATTTTATAACAAAATCTCATAAATTAATTCAATATAACCTCATATTTTGTTGTATTTAATGAATAATTAATTGTTGTAATTTACATGTAAAAAATTGTACAACTTTTAGATGTTTGATGATGTCGGTGGTATTGTTGAGGGTGAAATGACAATCCCAACTAATAAAAATAGAAATATTGGTGATCCTGAGTTTAATACATTAGATGAACCGATACGTGACACAGTCGTAAGTGTTATCAATGATTTGGTCTTAATTCACCAATATTAACGAAATTATTATTTATAGTTACGTGATTTGAAAGCAGTTGGTGTAAAATTTTCCCATGTATTATGTCCGAAAGAGAAAAAGACTCTACTTAAAGAATGTAAACTGTTTTAAGTCACTTTAGTTCAGTTGATAGTAAATTTGTATTTTAGGGGATTTATGGGGACCTTTAATGTTGTGTACATTCATGGCAATGATATTACAAGGTTCCAGTACTGCTGATAATCTAAATGATGGTGGTCCGGAATTTGCTCAAGTCTTTGTAATTGTTTGGATTGGTTCAATGATAGTTACATTAAATTCCAAACTATTAGGCGGGCATATGTAACGAATTCTTATCAATCTCTTATCAATTTTATTGATTATTGTTTATCTCTTGTAGATCATTTTTCCAAAGTATTTGTGTTTTGGGTTATTGTCTATTACCAACAACAATAGCTTTAATTATTTGTAGAATAATTCTATTAGTTGAACAAACGTATTTGTTGTTCTTTGTAAGATTTTTCGTATCAATGAGTGGTTTCATATGGGCAAGTTATGGTAATTACCACCATTATTATTGTTGATTGATTTAAATTAAAATTTACCAATTCTAGCTTCATGGGTGTTTTTGGGCGACAGTCAAAAACCTGGCCGTAAACTTCTTGCAGTCTATCCAATTTTTCTATTTTATTTGATAATATCGTGGCTTGTTGTTTCACATACGAATGTATAAAGATGTGATAAATAATAGTATTTATGTGTGTATATGTTTAAAAATACATTAATATATAGAAATTTCTTATCACACTAGTAGTTATTATTGTGTCCTGATAAAATGTTGTTGGAATTCTTCCTGTTATTAATCTCTCTACATTGTTATCAATTTTTACAATGTTTAGATGAAAATAGTCAACCAATTGATTGGTTTATTGTCTACAAATTTCCGGAAGTTCATAAAAAATCACCAGGAGTCTTCTATAATTATCTAACAAGTAATAATTATGAAAATTGGAAAATATCAATGATACCAATCAATGATTCTAAATCGATTATTGGAAATACTGTAAAATCTTTATTTAACGAAAAACAGGTAACGATTCTTATTAAAATATTAACGGTTCCTTTTTTTTACGCCAATTTTGTTAGGACAATTTGGCTTTCATTGCTTATAATGACCAACCACCGAATATACCAAGTAATCCTGCAAAAGGCCATAATAAAGGTATTCTAGCAACTGATACAACATCCGGATTCTGGTTACTGCATTCCGTACCACATTTTCTTAATTTAACACACTTTAACTATACTTTTCCCGAAAATGGTCTAGTTTATGGTCAAACTCTTCTATGTATAACTTTAGATCTATTCAATATAAATCAAATTAGTCTCCAATTACAATATAATGAACCGCAAATTTTCGTACATAAATTCCCAGAGATTTTCCACAGAAAATTACCGAATTTATTTGATTTAATTAATGGTAAAACCATACAAACACCACCATGGTTTCGGAAGATTTCATTTACATCTAAAGAAAATTCTCAGTTTTTTTCATTTGCTAAATCCGATAAATTTCACAAAGATTTATATGAAGACTGGATTGCACCAGATTTACAAAATGATCTATTTGTTGAAACATGGTTGAATGGTCCTGGGAAATTACCATCGAATTGTAGCAAACCGTTCAAGTAATTATCCGTAACAAACTGAATTATTTGGATTTAATTACTTATTTTTGTTTTAGAGTTTTCAATATTGAGTCGGTGAATATTGTAATTGATAATTTGGCTTTTAAATCGAGTCGTGACCATTCCAAATGGGCCATTTCAGCGAATTCCAGTACCTCTAATTGGATCTGTATTGGTGATATTAACCGAATGGTATTATTGATGTGATTGTATGGTTTTTTGTTGTGATTAAATGAAAATTACTTGCAGGAACATCAAAAATTTCGAGGTGGTGGAACTGTTTGTTTACAAAACAGACTGGTACATGAAAATTATAGGAAATTGGTGGCAACTATAGAAAAATGTACAAATTAACACCTAAAACAATCTATTTTGTTAGTTATACAATAAATTACATACAAATTGATTACGTTATTTTGTTCCTGGTTGTTCGTAATACGAGTTAACGGATGGTTGTGGACAACGATATTTTAACATTTCAATTTCTGCTTCAAAATAACTAGTACGTGTATAACAAAAATATTCCGGGTTCTTATAATCTGTATTCTTACTGGCACCAGGACCAACAGGTTCATTGGGTACTTGAACAACATTAGAACTTAAACCTGGCACATCACCACCAGATATTTGATCCGATGATGTTGTTGTTGTTTTTGATGATGATGGTTTTTGTTTTTTATTAAAAATAATTCGTCCAGCTGTAAAATTTCGTGAAATTGCTGAAAAATTACGGATTTTTGGTAAATTTGCCGTTAATGGAAACATTTTCAATGACAATTCTTGACGATTTTAAGGTTAAAAATGTCAAAATGTCAAAACTAGTTATATAACTGCTACCAATACACAAACTTAATGACACCAAAAATCACTAATAACGGAAAAGTGTCTTAAAATAATAAATCGTGCTTTTAATCGGGGGTTTTCAAATCAAATCGATTGTTTGAATCGTTTTTATTGACTTCCACTTTTTCTAAAGATAATTTTTCCTCTATTTTTTGTTGTTCTAGAATTTCTACTTGGTTATATTTGCATCGCCAACATAAAACGTATCAAAAAAAAACACTAGGATTACTGGCATTGTGTTAAGGGTGCGATGACATGTCTGCTCATACTACTACCTCTCTCTCTTTAACACTGTGAAGTCGTTGCATCTTCTCTCTCTTCGTTTGGCGCTTTTAAATTCTCAGTATTGCCAACATTAATGTCACAGCTGATTCAACATTTTTCAACTATTTAATATTTTTTATTTTTTTTATCATCAATTTGATAAAAATTCTGGTTAATTATCAATATATTTCTAATAGTTGTTGTAGCAAAACGTGCACAGATCAAGTTAAATTTCCTAGAGACATAAATTCCATTTCAAGAAAAAAATGCCCAAAAAGAAGCCCAGCAAGAATGGTTTCTTCCAACTTGCTTTGGAATTACGTGATAAGAATCCACAAAAATTCCCAAATATACAACAAGCAGTACAACATGCAAATACATTATGGGCGGTAATTTATTAATCTATCAATATGAATCTAGAACTGATTAAAATGGAATTTTCTTTTTACATTACAGCGAATGTCTCCAGCTGAACGGGAACCATACAATCAACTTGCCCAATTGTCTAAACAAAATGCAGGACCAGCACGTAAATATGCTACAGATGGTAGACCAATTGATGAAATCCAACAACGTGAAGAAGAGGAGAAGAACAGGAAACAGGAAATGAAAAATGAGATAAGAGATCTCTTACAGAACGCCAAAATTGATAATGGTAATCAACAGTTGATAATGTACACTTGAGTGCATATAAAAGAGAACGTCCCGTGGGTAAAAAGTACTAGTGTTTTCGTTCGTGTGAGTCAGGCCTTTTCTCCCTTTAGAGAAGGAAGGTGGCCAGATAAGTAGAATATCTTAGCAGATTCGCCAGATTTACACAGGCCCACAATAAGCGTTCTCTTTTATATGCACTCAAGTGTACCTAGTACTGTATTACTAATAATGATAATTTTGTAAATATGTATAGCTGTAGCCGAAGAAGAATTCCTGATAATTGATATAAACACGTTGATCTATGTACCATCAGAAGATAAACATTATATCTGTGAAATAGCAATTGTACCATTCACATTAAGAGATGGTGTTAACCATGAGAATCTATTCCATGAGATTGTGATGCCAGGTTGTATTGAATTTTTTTATTATACCAAACCATGATAGAGAATAATTGAAAAATATTCTAGGTAAATTACCATTGGGTTATTATGGTGATGCACGAATCCATTCAAATGAGACCCATCAATTATTAGAATATATTAAAGATGAGGTAGATAATACTGAAATTGTTTATCAAAAAATGATACATTATTTGGAGAAATTCAAAAAATCTGGTACACTACCAATATTATATACAAATTCTAAATGTATGGATATGGTACAGAAAATTCTCGATGATATATTATATGATATGCGTTCAAAATATTATCTAAAAATCTATGATCTACAATATTTATTTTATATATTAAGAAATACAGTAACAGATGTACCGAAATGGCCATCAGAGACGTTCAGTGATCGTGAAATTGAAAAAGATCTATATGCTTATTCGCCAAAAATTGCATGTTCAGTATGTATTTTTATATTTTTGTCAAATTTCTTTGAAAATCTGATTTTTTTTTTCGTCTTTTTTTAGCAACATGAAGAAATGGATGTAATTATATATTGTAGTCGGTCAAGAGCGATACGTTTTGCTTATGTGATTTGTGATAATTGTTGTCCAGATTTAGGAATACCATTAGTACCAGGCAAACATGTACCAAGATCATCAATTGTGGCACAACCATTCGCTTTAAAGTCACAAAGAAATCCTGGACCTGTTTGTGTTTTTTTATATGATTTATTGTTTCCAATATTTTAGGATTTTTTTAATTTTTTAGGGAATGTCGTCGGCCCAAAGTTATGAGTCTTTATGGAGCAATTGTGATACATTTTCCGAAATTGTATGATTTTATCTTATCATTATTTTTATCACCCTAAAATACTGTAAAATTTTAGGGTATGGATACAGATTTTGACAGGGTTAGACCAAAGAAACAACCCCATCATGATGATGATTGTGATAACAAGCCACGATTACCCTTAACACAAAGAAATTCTGTAAGTTTCCCCCCGATTTCACTCAATTCTCTAATTTTTGATTAATATTGTTTTTAGGAAGCTTCTGCAGGTTGTAGTCAGGAAACTGAATGGGGTGATTTTGATTTAACTGAAGTATGTGCTTTCTTTCTACCGGTTTTTTGAAATTTCTAATCAATTTTTTTTTAAAGGGTGATGATGATCAATGGAATCAAGTTAAATCGAAGAGAATGCCAAATAGATCTAGAGCTGGACAGTCTGTGCTGCCAGCAGGTTGTTTTATTGTTTTTCTAATTGTTTTCATTATGTGAATATGTTTTTTTTATAGGTATGCGACATCCTTTGAGCAAGAAATCGTTACGTTTCCCACCTCGTGGTTGTCAAAAATAATGCAATACAACCGGTTGTTTTTTCCCAATTTTCATTATCCTATAATCAATTATTTTTAGTTGTAATGTATTTGTGTTTTTATTGAATTATTATTCTTGTTTTTTTTTCCAGTTTTTAACTTTTTGATAATTTCGTTCCATCAAATATATATTTTCGAATAAGATTTAAGTTAGATTTGTAAAACTATAGGATTCTGGCATGCTTCGTGATGGATTTTTCGAATTAATTGGCATACAGTTTCACGAAAATTGATAAGACTGGCATCCTGTAGTTTTTGATTAAATATCTGAAATATAAAAATTATTTTCTTAATGCCATAATAAATGTTAATAATAATTTTCTACTAATAATATGTTACCCCATTGTATAAGATAGTTGGAATAAATTTTGGAGATATTTGATTTGTATGTTGTTCAGCTAATAATTGAAGATTTGTTCCTAATTTTGTGTTGTAACATTGAGAAATTTGTTGTTGATTCAAACCAATCCGTTCCACACACTATTCAAAGTAAATCGTATCAGATACTGAATAGGAAAAAGTAATGATTGCAACATACTTGGTTTAGATTGTTTAGGTTGCGTTTGTAGTTGACCATGAAACAGTTAACGAATTCCACTTGAATACTTTGATTTGGTAGATTTGCAAGGATACATGATTGTAAACGATTGCCTGCACATTCTTTTGGGCCATGTTGACAAACGAAATTGGCTCCATCATTTAAACTCTAAAATTTTGAGAAAAAAGTTACTTTTTTGGGACAAGTCCTTAAAAAACTCGTATATTACCACACTTTTACCAAATGGTACCAATTTTAAATTCACATAAGGCTCAATTTCAGGCCATACTGGTTTCAATTGTTGTGTTATAAATTTTAGACTATCAGGACATAAAGATTCATATAGAATATCCACATTCAACTAAAAACTCGAAACAATTAATTACAATTAAATTAATTGAAATAATAACTACCTTCGGTTCAATTGTAATTACACTATTAATTAATATAGAACCGATTATAATTAGACGGATCATAATACAGGTGCTGATGGTTACAAAGGAAAAGTTGCAAATAAATAAAAGATATGACCTCCTTTATTGGGAAAGTTACTCGGTGACTCATTTATTTATTCTAATAATAATCTTTGATTTGATTAAGTTGTAATTAAAGGAAATTTGTGGAGTTTTTTGAGGAAAATTCGAAATTTTTGGGCAAAGGGAGGAAAATCCGGGAAATTTTTGAAAATTCGAAAAGCTAACTTCACATCTATAGTAAAAGCGCCATCTATTAACCGCTATGGTAATTTGATAACCTACTTCATGTCTATAGGAAAAGCGCCATCTATCAACCGATATGGTAGCTAACCCACTTCACTCGTGTTAAAGAATTTAAACAAATAATTGTTTAATTAGTCGCTAATTAATCACATTTAGGCAGAAATGCGTCTAATTTATCATCAGTTAAACTAATAATTTAGTAATTATTGAATTTGAGTAATGACAAAACGCCCTCTATGATTGACTTGTAATATTAATAAAAATTGGAGGGAAATTTGTAACTTAACCTAGAATTTTTTGTGTTGTTGTGTTTATGGGAAAAATGGAAAATTCGCTAGAAATCCCGAAAAATTTCGAGTTTCCCTTCACACCATACCACATACAGTTGGAATTTATGCAAAATTTATATTCATGTATTGAAAATCGACAATTGGGAATTTTCGAGAGTCCTACAGGAACGGTGAGTTTTTCCCCTAATCCTGCTAGTTATTATTATTATTGTGAAAATTTTAAGGGAAAATCATTGAGTATTATCTGTGGTGCTATACGTTGGTTGAAAGATCACAATAAATATAAAAAATTGAATTTAGAAGAGAAAATCAAAAATTTAGAAATTAAAAAAGATGATTTGGAAAAATCGACAAAAGATTGGTTGGAAACACAATCTAAACAAATTGAATTGAATTATACGATAAATAGTTTAAAATTACAATTAGGGAAAATCGTAGATTATGATGAGAGAATTGAGAAGTTAAAAAATCAAACTAAACCAAAAGGTTTCACTAAAAATGTTAGCAACAAAGAAGAGACTTGTTTAAAGACCACGCAAGATAATGATATTGATGATGCTGATGATATTCTATTACGAGAAATCGATGAAAATGAAAATCTGTCTGATAACGAAGACAATGATGATGATGATGATAATGATGAGAAATACGAAAATACAAAAATTTTCATCTGTAGCCGAACACATTCCCAGTTATCACAATTTATTGGTGAAATAATTAAATCACCATTCAATAAAAATATACGTGTAACAATTCTAGCATCACGTCAAACTTTCTGTATAAATCCACAAGTCAAACAATTAAAAAACAACAATTTAATCAATGAGAAATGTTTAGATTTACAAAATAAAGATGCAAAAACCATGGATAATAATGGTAAATTATTGAAGAAACGTAAAGAGAATTGTAAATGTCCATATTTTAAACAGAATTCCATTAAAAAATTACGTAATTTCCTATTAACTGATATCTATGATATTGAAGATTTGATAAAACAATCGAAAATTCTAAATAGTTGTCCATATTATGCAAGTCGTTTAGCATGTAAAGATGCTGAAATCATTCTAGTACCATATCAGACAATTTTACATAAAGCAACACGTCAAGCTAATGGTATTTTATTGAAAAATAATATTTTAATAATAGATGAAGCACATAATTTATTAGAAACAATGGCACAAATCTATAGTTCAGAAATTAATTTGAAACAAATTGAAGAATCATTGAAACAATTACAATTTTATAAAAATCGTTTCAATATGAGATTATCAGCATTTAATTTATTACACGTGAATCAATTAATTTATGTTTTAAAGAAATTAGAAGGATTTATTAAAAAATTTGATGATAATCAACAACAACAAGTTTTCAGTGTTGAAGATTTTGTTATTTCAGCTGGAATTGATAATTATAATATGTTTAAATTGACAAAATTTTGTAAAGATAGTAGGATTGCACAAAAAGTGAGTCTTCGTACAAAAACAAGGGGGAAATATCAGTGTACCATGATGCTTTAGAGACGTATGTCGTTGATCACTTGTGCCAGATCTATCCAACTGACTGTAATGGGTGAACTGCACCCTCATCCGCTTAGAAGAACGTGACGTCATTTTCCACCACATTGTAGTGCTGAGAAGGTATCATTCTTCTTTATTTCTTCGTTAGATGCTAGAGGGCACTGTCTGTACTTGGCATTTTTTGAGAAATCCGCCAAAAAACGATGAAAAATTATATGATGTGGTGACAGTATAGCCCCCTTCAGACCAAGCGAATCTGAATCAGTCAGCATCAACCCGAATCTGACTGGGAAAGATTCACACAAGTGAGAGCACGTTTAAGAGACAATGGAATTGCCCACGTATTCGTCCAAACTGCTTCAATTCGAATCAATCTAATTCAGTTCATTCGTATCAGGAATCAAGCAAGCAATAATTTTGTCAGTCTGATTCATGAACCAATAGCAACATAACACAATGAAATAGCAATACTTTCACTAAAAGACAACAGTATATTATCAGTGTTATCAGTATAATACTGGTCGTCACTCTGGACGTTGAAAAGTAGAAGTTCCATCATTGTGAATACTTTCCCACCACAACGTCACATTCTTCCAAATAGGTGGGGCTCGAATTCACCCATCCCGGTTGTTCCCCTATACAGGCTGTTCCAGTAAGAAATACCTACCCCATTCTCGAATTATCAGTATTTGCCAATTTACAAACAATCCAGATATTCATGTTTATAGTGGGTAGTTACCGGTGGGACAGCGTATAGGTCTAGATTTGTAACAGTAGATCCGCGACATACGTTCTTCATGGTATATGATCTTTTTCCTTTTTTTTTTAATAATTACGTTGGGAAATAATAAAAATTGTAATTTCTAGGTTCGAAATTATTCGTTTAAATATCCGCAAGATTTAGAAAATATTGGTAATCCATCGAAAACGGGCGGTATTAAAGAATTTTTAAAAACAATAAAGAATACAGATGATGAAAATCTTGAACCGACCCCAACAATTACTGATAAAACAACAAAATCACCTGGAACACCCCTATTATCAGTGATAACATTTTTAGAATCATTAACATATAATTATAAAGATGCAAGAATTTTTATTCGAAATGAAAATTTACAATTTTTCTTGTTAAATCCATCGGAAAATTTCAAAGAAATTCTAAATGAAACACGTAGTGTTATTGTTGCTGGTGGTACAATGAAACCAACATTAGAATTTCGTCAACGTTTATTTATTAATTGTGGTATAAAACAGGAACGTATTATTGAATTTTCATGTAATCATATTATACCACCTGATAATATTTTACCGATTATTCTAACAAATGGTCCAAAAAATGAACGATTATGTTTCAATTATGAAACACGTACAAATATGATTGATCATATAAAAACAATTATTTTAGAATGTTGCCATCGTATTTTAGGTGGTATTGTTGTATTCTTCCCATCGTATCATTATGAAAATCTAGTTTATAATCAATTGAAACCAGTATCGTCATCGATAAAGCAACAGATTTTCCGGGAACCGAAAGATTCGAGTCAAGTTGAAGTGATTTTAAAACAATATTCCGATGTTATTGCAAAAAATAAACAAGCTCTACTATTGAGTGTTGTTGGTGATTTGTTTTTATAGCAAAAATTGATAAGAATAGTCGTAATTTTTATGAATTCTAGGTGGGAAATTGAGTGAAGGCTTAAATTTTAATGATGATCTCGGTCGATGCATTATAGTTGTCGGCTTACCTTATGCAAATATTACTGCACTAGATCTGAAAGAGAAAATGGCATATTTAGATAAGACAGAGGTACTCTCTTATCAATTTTTATCAATCAAGTTATTAATAATGCTGGTTTTCCCACAATAAATAAATTACAGGGTACAGGAGCTGGCCGTAATTTCTATACGAATTTGTGTATGAAAGCTGTGAATCAATCAATTGGCCGTGCTGTACGGCACCGAAACGATTATGCAACAATTTTATTAATTGATGAACGATATAATAATGCAAAAATTAAAAATTTGTTACCAAATTGGATACAACGATCATTGAAAATTTGTAATTATAATGGAATGTTTGAAAATATTGAAGAGTTTTTCCGTAATAAAAATAACTGTTAAATTGTATTTTTATAGCAAATAAATGTTTTTTTGTAATTTATTATTTTTTTTTATTAATTAATTAATTAATCGGAAGTTGGGCTTTTAT
>JAZBHA010000826.1:11775-23755 GCA_037464855.1 Iselma pallidipennis | reverse complement strand
TTTTTTCTTACTTATTGAAATTCTTTTTATTCTCATTTGAACAATCAATCAATAAATTGTTTGCTGGACACTTAAACAATTCCCTATAATATCGAATGTCTCATCGAAAAAGTTTATAATCAGGCAGGCATGCAGGCAACTATCGTTGGTTTCCTGCAAGTTGAACTTACTCAACATGATTCCGTAATAGTACAGTTACGGGGACATTAAAAGAGAACGTCTCTTGGGTAAGAAATACTATAGTCTGTCCCAGGAATCATGAGCTAAATGGTCATAAAACATCTGTATGAACCAAAGCATTGATGTTGCTGGTAGGGATGTGGTCGAACCACTGGCTCGGTTGACTATGTTTGACTATCACCGACATACGCTTCTAGCTAGTCTCTTCCTAAACATCTGCTACACACCTTCGTTTATACTGAACGTACAGCTTAACTTGAATCACTGTACTTCATTGAAAGTAACCAAACTTTACATGTGCGTTAGAAAAAGATAGGTATAATAATGAGTGTTCGTACTAGTTCGAAATTTTATGACCATTTAGCTCATGATTCCAGGGACAGACTATAGTATTTTCGTTTGTCTGAGTCAGGCTTTTTATCTCGTCAGAGTAGGAATGTGGAGAGATAGAATATCTTTTCTACTAGATTGGCCAGATTCTGATCTGCGAAGCTTAAGTTGTCTTGTGGGGATCGCCCTCAGCAGTCCGATTTACACAGGCCCATAAAAAGCGTTCTCTTTTATGTGCACGTAACTGTACAGGGGGACATCGTTTTCGACTAATTTTTTTTCTTTTTCTTCAAAAAGAAAGAAGAAGCTTTCCTTTTCCTTGTTTTTAGAAAGGGAGAAGAGGAAGTTATGAGAGACAAATCACCTCATGTAGACACACCTTATATTAAAGAGTTTTCGCAGTATGCTACAATGACTACGAGTTGAATACCGAAGTCCTCGTGGATATAACATCAGGGCCGGACTGGCTCACCTTGGCCCCGGCGGAATTTATAAGGAAAGAAGGCTAATGATCAAGAAAACATTATCTTAAGAGATTATTGGCGGCCCCTTAAACGCTATTGGCCCCGGGGAAAATCATCCCATATCTCTCCTGTCCAGCCCGCTGCTGTTTACATTGTTACATCGAATTAAAACTTTACGACACAACAGTACAAAACACATATACAGACAAATTTTTGGTTTTTCATAACAATGATACATTCGAAATAAAGTTGCACAATGTCCTTTGTTGTTACAAGTTTCTAATCAGTTGATTTTGAGACATCGACGAGTCAACACCAAAAATTTCAATAAAATAGTCAGATAGTGTGTGTGTGTTGTGAGTGAATCAGTGCAAGTGCGGGAGTGAAATTACAACTAAATCGTAAAAGTGTTTTGATGGTTGTGTTTTCTAAATGGACCACTACCATTCACCATCGATGATCAGCGTTGGGTGACTGCACAACCTTATCGGAGAGGTTCAGCAAAAGGGTAAGTTTCGCAGCACACACCGTGGTTTTATATTTTGTTTTTGAATAGGCGTGTTTTTCGATTTTGGATTGCAGTAATCCATGAAGCCCTAATTAGTAAGTCTTTTTCCGTATTCTACTCCTCTCTTATTTTCCAACGGCATTCAAACACCACCAGCAGTAGAAACTTAAAACTTTGCAAAATTGTCATTTGTTGTTACAAGTTTCTAATCAGTTGATTGTATTATCGGTGGCCCTTCAAACGTTAGTTGACCCCCAAAAGCTCATTTTCTCTGGGGGTTGTTTCCCCCATATCCCCCTGCCCAGTCCGGCACCAAACGAAGATGTCGATGATAGTTCATACTTTAAATTACCGTTTTGCTTGGTTTTATTCGTTCTCTGGCGATTTTCTCATGTACCCCTTTTCAAAACTATACGAGCAATTAGGGTGAATATGTAACAATATAGATTTATACCACTGATAATTTGTTACAGTTTTTCTTTTGTCCCAAGTCTCGACATCTATATTAAACCGAAAACCCCTGTTGTGTTTCACATTCGTAATCGAACTATATAGTAGAGGTCTTTAACTAGATATCCTGTTGAGTTTCTTTGATTCGAATGAATAAAATCACATTGCTTCAAGATATTATAGTTTTGTTAAATATTTTCGTTATTTTTAAAGAATTTTTCCAGTATGATGAATCTTTATAGTATTTTAGGAGGGTATTATAAGCAAGCAGCAATAGCAACCGCCGCCGCCACCGCTACTACCAACCAACAATTCAACCGCCAACTGCCAACCGACCAAAGTTATAAATAACGCAATAAACTTTTTTCATAGAACTGGATATTTTATAGGTTCATATATCTTCGTAAATATTCGATATCACGCTCTTATTTTCCAGTTAAGACTCCTCAAAAAAAGCGCCTTTTCTTTTTTTCTTCTTATATATTTATATCTGTCTCTGTCATTTTTCTCCAATTTTTTTTCCGAAATTTCCGTATGTATATAGATATATTATTATACGTACATAAAGTTTATAGAATTGACTTGGGTATATGCCAAAAATTTTAAAGTAAAGTCACGTTTAATATCTATCTAGTAGATATTTTCTCTCCTACTACTACCACCAAAAAGGTAATATTTTGTGGCTATTCCATATAAAGTTATGTCGTAAATTCTCCACGATTTTACATGAATTTCAAACAAGTAGATATAAACCAAGAAAGATAGAAGGGACAAGTTTTGTTTCCATTATCATAAATTTCATAAGATCTGTTTAATTCACTTGGGGCACAAAGAATTCATAACTTTACCAGTCAGAACTGACTACCCTGATTGATAAACGACTGTTTTCTCTTTAAGGAAAAATTTAAAACTTATCCCCGTTCAATACATGATTTTCAATTAACCATCTTGAACTCTGGACCACTTGCGGCCCGAGAGCCTTTCCTGTTTTTAATTTTTGTGCCCACTTTCAAGTTTGTGTTATTGTAGTATTTGGCCCTTCAACGAAAAACTTTAGGAACCCCTGGTATAGATAAAAGTTTTGTATTAAACGAGAAATCCCCAAATTCGTGTTCTATGCTACTCGCGCTGCCACTATTGCGAGAAAGTCAAGAAAGTCACCATTCTGGAAGAACGCTCATGAAAATCCACAATAACATAACAAACGAGTAGAACAAGGGGGGGGTGTTATTGCTATATTGTTGAGGTCGAATATAAATTCTTAACATACCAAAACTCTAATACATGTATATATGTGTGTGTGTGTGTGTGTTATTATTTCCGTAAATAAAAATTAAAAATTATTTCCAGTAAAATGATCATAAACGATAGTTAAGAAGAGAATCCGTATATTGGTATTTTCTATCTATTTGTAGAAAATCTAGTTTGCACCCCCTTTTATCCCAATTTTATGTGTCTGTGTGTATGTGTGTGTATTTATTGTTTGTGAAAATCTTTTAAACACATACCTATATACACACACACATACCACAAATCTTTCAACAATTCAATTGTGTAAACATTAACCAATTGTATTTTCTAATCGAATAGATTTGAGCAAATGGAAACATAACACACTCTATGCTTTCGTAGAGAGAGATTTAAATCTTTTGTGGGTCATGGAAGCCGCTAATTCAGTTCCGAAATTTACGCACTTATAAATTCTAAACAAAAAATGAAATGGGAAAACTCGATAGTTCCGTTATCCAGCACCGGACTCGAGTACTTCGGCCACCGCGGGGAAAACTGACTATTACAAATGATCTCTGTTAATTATTATCCATATTTTGTCCGAAAACAAACAAATTAAAGCCAATTTGGCTCTGGGAGAATGTTGCCACTATTCCTCTTGCCCAGTCCATCCACAATTTTTAGAAGTTTTGTCTATCTCTCTGGTTGTTTGTTTGTTCGTTTGAGAAAAGTTGGCTCTGAAACGACTGATGTATTTTCAACCAAGCTTAGCAGCTGTAAAGTAGAGACTTCCAGAAGTAATCTACACTTCGTTTCATCTGAATCGGTTTACTAGGAGCTGAAATATAGGCCTCTGACTGTTGTATGTATGCGTTTTCATATTGGCTAAATCTCAAACTATTACGATTGTCCTGGCGTGTCGCTCATTCGCCGTAAATACCATCGCCACTTCTTATAGGGCAGGCTTTCGACCAAACCCTCTGGCCAAATTATCCATACATGTAAAATTGAAATAATAACAATTGAGCAACTGGTAATTTGCATCAGCTGCTCAATGAGTGCTCTGCTGCTCAGTTTGATCTAAAATTATTTTGGACCCGATAGGTACTACTAAGCGTTTATTTTGATTGATACTTGATTTCTACTCGCACGATAATTTTTATAAAAAACTAAACTACAAAAGTGAATTGATACTCCAATATTTTATTCTCTATAAAGAATTGAAATTAAACTCTTTTCTCTTAATTCGATCAGGACTTCTGAGTTAATAACGTGCTTATAATTGTATTGACTTCTATATTGTTAGAGCACCCTATAACTGAATAATAGCCTCAGGTCGTGTGTGTAAGGTTTTGTTGTTGTTGTTGTTGTTGCTGGTCTTACATACATAATTCCCGTGTCCATGTCCACCCCTTTATTTTGTTTAAAAACCCCTAAAACGTTTTTTCCACCGCGCCCATTTGGGTGTTTCCGTGTGAACCAAATATGCAATTAATGTAACGGAGGCTGCAATCAAATCTTTTCACCACCTTATTCTTCAATTCATTTCCGTATGTTTTTTTTCTTCTTCTTTTATTATCAAAATAATACAGTGGACAACATGCCGTGTACAATATGTAGAAATATTTCCATAGATTGCCCCCCCGTTGATGTGAAACTCCCCAAATACTCTTGCCTCCTTTAATGCATCTCTCTTATCGTTTTGGGAACCTGTCGATTTTCGTTAATTTCTCGTCAACACATCTTACAAGTCCAGCCCTCATTTTTATTGGTTTCTATTGTTTGTATATGTTAAGAAACATTTTAAATATTGGGGTAGTTTTCGCTTTTATTATATATTGATTTCTTGGCACTAGGTATTGTTAGGTATATTTCTGAACAATTCAATTTTTGGGGGAAATTTCGATTATTTTGCACTTTATTTTTAATAGTTTTGTATTGACATTGAAGACAAGAAATGAAAAGAGTGTATTGTCTGATAAAATTCACACAATTTTCACACAAATAGTACCGGAAATGAACTACCAAATCCCATCTAAACGACATTTCATATAATAGAGAGACATTTTAAGAAAATAGGGTGAAAATATTTCTAGAAATCAATTAAAAACAAGTTGGTCTGCGTTTATATGTTCCATAAGAGCTCAAGCGGCCCCTGTAAGTGAATACCCACAAATCGTTGCTTCCCCTTAGTAGCGGGCTCTAAAAACTGCGTCCATAGAAGAAAGTGGATAACTACTGTTCACTGTTGTTGTTGTTGTTGTTGTTGTTGTTGTTGTTGTTGTTGTTGAATAAATTACAATCTCAATTAGGATCAATTAATTCTACAATAATTTGATCTGATTTCCTAATTCTCGTCACTTGTCAATCATTGTTGTGTCGTATCGTGTCGGTTTTTTTTTTGCCAAGGGTGGGAAATATTTAAACGTCGAGCTACTGACATATAGTGATAATAGTGTGTATGTATTAGTGTATATGATTTTAAAAACTCATCAGAGTCCATCATATAATAGAGATAAGCAATTCGAGTCGCATTAATACACATCAGAGTACGTAATGAACATGTCAGGCGTCCGCCGTCTATTGTCACCCTATAAATAGGGGGGTGGTAGATACGTTATATACACAAATTCAGTGAGTTAGAGTGAGTTACACATATATACCTCTATACAGCCTATATTATCTTGTTCACAGTATCTCATCCTATTTATCTGTAAACCACTATCGTTGTTTGTTATCGTATTATCAACGGTTAATGTCTCTAGAGAACAAGGGTGTGTAGGCAGTATGGGATAAGATAAATAGAGATAGTAGATTCCAATAGGATTTGTTATGTATTTATCTCACAGACACATTATTGCAATATGTCTCTATTAAATACCGTGTCCATTATTTAAGCAAATAGGGTGAGGATAATGTTGCTCGTCGTTTGTTTTGGGTTGTTTAAAAAAAAAGTGGAAACAAATTAAACTCATTAATTTGTTCGTTATCCTGTTGTATACTAAATGACAACAACGAAAAACAACAGTTGAAATATTCCAAGATAAATAAGTCGACAGGAATAAGGCAAGTAGGCAGGTAGGTGTGGAGCGAGAAACAGGAGGAAGAATATGACACAGGGAGTGAGACAGTGAGGGGGTTCATCAGCTACCAGTTTTGAGAAGGATGTTAATTATTTGGGTCGCCCCCGCAACAACAGTAAAGCAGACAAAATGAACACCCAGCAGTAGTCGTACAGTAAAGAGATGTACCTATTTGGAATGTTATTTCAGTTCGTTTGTCTTTCCGCTTCTTGATTATTTAATTCAAACCTTTATAATGAGAGAAACGAACTGAGCAAGATAATTACAACAGAAAATACGGTCTTGGCAACTAATAAGAAGATAGGTATATTTATACCGCCACCACTACCACCACCACCGATTCTGTCATGTTGTTTTTAAGAGATTGATGTTGATTCCTTTTTCTTTACAATTATACCATCGTTAATATCATCATCAACATCAACATCGTCTTTGAAAAGCGTCTAGTTGGTTGTCTTTCGGAAATTAACCAAATTCTGTAAATGTGGGTTTTTCGGTTTGTTTGCCGAAATAGGCGGGATTGAGATTATTAAACGCTTTACGTATAAATTAAAAGTTAAATTGGACCACAGAGTTAATTTGGAAAATTTTACAAACTAATCCCGAATACTGTTACAGTATATGCTTTCGATTGTCCGTATTTTTCGATAATCCGTATATGTATTATATTTTGCTATCTAGTTTCTGTTGTATTTGACATTTTATTTTATTTTATTTACAATGGTATTCCTATTTGTTTTTGTACGGTTTGTAACTGTATGTACTGTGGGGGTGTAGGGCATGATATTTCTGCGTCTCGACGGGATGTCGTCGTCGTCGTCGTCGTCGTCGTCGTCGTCGTCGCAGTCATCGTTGCTGTTGTTTGGTGCTGCTACTGCTACTGCTGTTACTACCGCTACTACTGCCTGTTTGTGTTCAATGATTCGAATGGACATATATTATTTTTGTTGCGGAGGGTGTAAATATGATGTCACAAAGCCATTTGTTAGCACAGCTTCCTGGCCGGTTTGCCGACAGGAAAACCACCGCCCCGATATGTCGCATCATATTTATAGGATCATGTATGTGAAAACAAAAATACATGAAGAGAAAAAATATCTACTACAATACATACATACCTATTATATCTATATCTATGTAGGTACATATATGTATATCTATATACATATATATAAAATTTCCATTCTCCAACCACCCACCTCGAAAATTAAAAAAAAAAAAACTGAAACGATGGAACACGTGTAGGAGGAAGTAAAAAAGTTGGAATCAGCAGGGCTGGACTGGCTTACCTTGGCCCCGTGAAATGGAATAAGAAAAGAAAACAACAGAAGAACCATCGGTGGCCCCCAAAGGACCATTGGCCCTAAAGGAAATTAGTACTGTCCAGTTATGAGAATCAGAAATCGTGTGATTTGTGGTTTTCTATGATTCTTTTTGTTGTTCTATTATTCTGTCACCATTTATTTGCTGCTATCTACTCTCCATCCCTCTTTTTTCGTCCTCCACGTCCACTGTCAAAAACTTTTGAAATTTTTAATTAGACTCGTATAAGAGTATCTCTGATATACAATATTTTACTATACGCTCCGTATAATCCAAGAAGAAGTTAGGAAGAATCAACAAGAAAAACGTTGACATTTTAATAAAATCACGTAATCATCGGTGCGAACATAATTAAAGAGCGTAGTAGTATAAGAATAAGAAAAAAAAACAAGAACGGAACGGGATAAAGACAGAGATAGAAATAGATTTTTAGTAGAATGAGATGCAGTTAAAAATAATATATAGATATAATAATAAGAAGTTAAGAAGAACATGGAAACTTAAGAGATCAAGAGACAAGGGAGAGGACCATCCCCCTTATCGTTCGCTTGAAAAGTAACATTTTGTTCGGTTAGAGAGACAGTGAATTTCGTTATTTTAGATAGCGTCACCGTTTTGCCGCCACCATTCTTGTTCTTCTGTCTAATATACCACCACCACCGCCACCATTACTACTACTACCACCACCACCACCACCAACCAACAAATACTCTACTACATAAATATAATATATGTATAGATATATAACTACTTTGCCATCTAAACTTTTGCCATTTTCAGTTTCCACATAGAATGAAGTGTGAAAACGATAAAGCTCCTAACTAGTTATATTCCTCTCTCACAGTTTCCCCATTTTCCTCGGTTCCACGTTTAACCATCCACCCATTCCCGCAGCACAGCTCGGTAGTAGTAGGTCCTGTCCCGGTGTTAACAGTCACAAGATAAGAGTGATAATATGTTGTTTCGCATAAAAGCCAACCGGAACGTGAGAGAAAACTTGTTTTAGTAGATATATGTATATATAACATAGTATAGTTATAAACATGAGAGATATCAGCTAGAATAGAAAACGAAGGGTGAGGGCGTATATCTAAAATATGATTAAGGGTATGAATAAGATTTTCCAATATGAGGAAACAGGAAGTTTCTCTATGGCGAGATGGAAATGTTTGATTAAATAAATTAATTGTATAGTAGGTGCGAGCAAAAAAGGATTCCACCAATAGAGTGTAGTCGCATCAGTACAGTTGGTCATACTGCAACTCATGCAACCTTCATTAATTGACATTAATAGCTGCTAACTGATGATTGTCTGCTCAAAAACCGTAAATAAAGTGTTGCCAACTTAAAATGTGTCGGTATTATTCCGAAATTACTGCTCAGTCTGTAGAACAATATTCTGTATAGGGATGTTTTTCTTCTTGTTATCCAGTTTCAATAAATATTGACGGTTGTTTTATCGATCTTGAAAAGTCGTAAGCTCAAGTGGTTTCCAATAGAATTAATATTTAATACACACAAATAGACATAAAAGGTCCGTTTTTTTTCTCCTCTCCTTCTGTTCCCTCTACACTTTTAATTCAATGTTTAACAACAATACCTAGATAGCCATAGGCGCGCGAATCACCTCCTATGTCTCTCTTGTAAAATTTAATACTCTTTTCTCTATTCAATACATAATACAAATGAATAAAGTGAATAAGTACATACATAATGTGATTGTGGTTAATCGTATAACGGAAATCATTGGATGCACCCAATGTCCAAATGCATCGACATATAAAGAGTGCCTATACTACATCGATATACTACCGGGGTCCCAATTTTTCTACCTCTATCTCACTCTAATATATGATATAGTTATATTGAAAAACCAGGTTCACTTAACGGGGGGCCATTACTTATCCTAAACTGAGTCCTTTTAACTATTTCTAATTTTTTTTTCTTCACCTATAATTCCACTCAACTTAAAAATAGTTAAATACACACTTTATATATGTTTAGTCAGGGTAAATTTTCGTTTTTTTTTTTATAGGGTTCATATGTACTCAACATAAAACACAGTAGGCTATGCATTTTTATATGTAGAAAAATCAAGATTTACTGTGGACAATACATATATTTTTGTTTTGCTAGATTATTATTATCATTATTATTATTTAGACAGAGTACTAAACATATACATAGACATACAACACCATCAGAGGGGGGTGCATCGTTAAATTATTCCACATTTTGAACTCGATTCGTCTGATCAATCGACCATTCTTATCCGTCTCTCTACAGCTGAGTTATTGTTATTGTTAAAAGGCTAACATTGAGTGTACACTGTACAGGTATCTATCCTTGTTTATTCGTTTATAACATATTTTTAATTAATTGCGTTACAATTATCCACATATAGCCTTGTTGGGCGTCAGTTTTTTGTGGGTTTTAGTTTAGTTGAGGGTGGGTGAGTGAAGTTTTAATATAAGCTAGAGTTAAGTCTTAGATTTCAGTATGTGTTTATGTATAGTATGTGTATGTGTTAGTTATTTTGAATTTATACGAGACACTGTCAACTAGATTATCCTTTACGCCAATTATTAAGTTGAGTAGTTGACATGATACGGCTAGGGATTTCACACATAGCCAGACACACCCGAGAAAATAGGGGGCGACTATCAATTATTTTTATCAACCAACCAACCAACCAACCAACCAACCAAATGATAAAATGATAAAAATTGTTGACAGATATACACATAGACAGACAGACCATTAATTAATGCAAATTTGATCAAAGGCGGCATTTCTTGTACGTACCTACTACATAGGTGTGTGTTATATAGATGAAAAAGATAGGGTGAAAAGTGGTGCGTTTTCGGATGGATTGTGTATGTATGTGTGTGTGTAGATGTGTCGCTTAGAGTTGCGGTGTATTGGAACTAATAGATGGGTTTTGAACGAACGAACATACATATACAGACACACGGTGGTCATTTCACCGGAAAACTGTTTGGTGTCGACAAATCAGGCGTACTTTACACTCGTATCATCAACGAAACTCTCAACTAAACACACAAGTGTGTGTATATTACTGTACACTACAACCACCTGTTCGGTTTTACAACCACCATCAACCCAAATCGAATACATTTAAAACTAGCCCTTTTTCAAACTATTTTCTCTATAAAATATTTCAATCGATTTGAATTGAATAATGTCTGTTTTTCCCTTCAATCTATAAAGCTCCATAACTGGATCGGTATTAACTGGAACCAAAATGGGGATCAAGAACGGGGAATGTAGTGTGGAGAAGTATAAATCTTATCAGTGTCTTGCAAGACTGCCTCCACATACTATACACCAAGACTGATTGATCCACCTCCACCCCTTTCCCGTCTTCTTATATATTATACTTATGTTTGTGTCTATGTATGTCTGTGTGTATGTGTGGAGTTATATCTGTCTATAAACAGGCATCTCTCGTAAATTAACTGGGATGGATTCGATGAAGGAAATTCATTTTCCACTTGTTTGAATCGCCAGCGAAGCGAAACACTTCATTCCGTTGCTATTGCTGCTGTTGCCTTCTTTGCCTTGTTTGTATAAGTTTGTTTAATCACCCGGTTTCGTTTCCTAGGTATTTTCAATGTCATATATATTTTATTTTAACTACCCTATATCGGAAAGAGAGAGAGAGAGAGAGAGACAGAACTAGTATGATTGTATATTATAATTTACCAAAATCTTGTTCAGCTCACAGCCACAGACACAGATCAAAATAACTGCTCTACCCCATCTCCGAATCAATCCTATTTTCTTCAATTCAATTATTTAGATGATTTAATTTTTTTTGATAATTGACAGTATTGCCAACTGTGCATTTTTCCAAGATTCGATTATAATAATTCTTGATTTTTTTGTGGTAAAATTAATACGAAAGAAAAAACCTGCAAGTGGGTGCCAAAGATCCATTCATCATCTGTTAATCAGATGGCTGGTTTACATCATCCACGCCCATTGCTGCTGAACCAAGCTGATAATGCACCTCTGCTGATTTATACCTAGACGGTTACTATACTATTACACCAGCCAACCACAGTATTAGTTGATTTACACACGCCATGTATCACGAAATCTACCACCAACAACGATGGACAATTGTTATTATAGGGGGTGACTTGTCATTTGAGGGTGGTTTTATAAATAATGACTTGCACCGATGGCATATCGCATATTCACACAGATCAGCATTTCAAGAAAAATCAACGGAGGCAATCTGTATTTTTGTGGTGGAAGTGGTGTTAGTGGTATCGAATGAGAATTGGGAATTGACTGGAACGAAATTCAATCTTGGCCAATGTTTAATTGAGTTAACGATAATAATTGATGAGGGAAAAATATTCAAACTATTATAACACCCCCCC
>JAZBHA010000826.1:0-11746 GCA_037464855.1 Iselma pallidipennis | reverse complement strand
CCCCCCCATCCTTTCCCGCGCTTTTATCAATAATAAAAGATTTCAACTGATGGGGAAAACCCCCCAAAAATCAAATTATCGGTAAAAAGAGAGGAAGAGGAAGATGGAAAAAGAGTGAATTTAGACACGCTCATCTGTTATCAATTACACCTTTCATTGCCTTCTTTATTTAAACACTTGTGTGCATTTTAAGCGCTTAATGATCTGAAACTACATTGCTATTTGTTTGTGCTGTTCCACTATTCATGATCTTCTCAACCTGTTCCTAAAAAAATACGAAGAAAAAAGCCAGACAGGAATTAAATTAAAAAATCTCTTTTTTTTCCACATGGGCGGATTTAACCTTCAAGGGGCCCGAGGCGTTACAGATTTTTGGGGCACAAAATGCGCTTGAGTTAATTATTTGTCAAATACGAATTTTTATTGTCATGTGTGGGCCCCCTGTCTTACGGGGCCCGAGGCGACCGCCTCCACCGCCTGTGTGTAAATCCGCCACTGCTTTTCGCCCGTTTTTACAAATTTTAGGGTTACACCTTTCTAACCTTAAATTGCAATCATAAAATTGAGATATTAACATCTGTCCTTATTCTTGTCACCTATAAAAGTTACACTTAATGAAATCAGTTTGGGTCGTTGATATTGTATAGAACTTTTCAAGGGTGATATGATTGTGACGAATTTTCCGTAATAATCAATTTACCTTAGATTGGAGTGGTTTTGTATTAAACCAAATGTCTCCAAAAATTAACAATAAGATCAATCAATCTTATTCTAATCGGTAATCGAAATTATCGCCATTAGGATGCGTCTTACTACAAATAGAGATGGGGAGCTATACTTTGTTAGTGTTTTTTGGAGGAAGACCAGAAGTTAGGCAGGAAAGATCTCCTCGTGTCATCGTACCCTTATTATACTTTACATGAAAACAATTTTAATCATCCGTTATAATTTATAGTTACAGTCGGACTCGGTTATAACGACAATCAAGTTATTTGAGTACATAGTGACGTTACATCCTGGTTACTGTATCCAGACTTTTGCGTGTGTATAGTGAATTTAGAATTTTTGTCAATATTAGCTTATAAATCAAATTACTTTGTAGTAGAACCCAGTGGCTGATCTAAGCATTTGGGTCCCTGAAACTTATGTTCTTTGAAGGGCCTTGGAGCTTATGTTTTCTAAGGAGCCCCTCAATGACGTACACCACCATCTCTGGTTCTCTCTTGCCAAGAATGATGTTCCTCTTGTTTTTGCTTATTATTCCTAAATTCTACTTGATTATAAGTAGACGACAGGGGCCCCCAAAGCTGGGGGCCCTAAAGCTTCAGCTTCATTATAGATCCTCCCCTGGTGGACCTCGAGAAAAGAGTCAGCACCAACAATGGACAAATCTAGTTTACAATCTTACCGGAGTCTTTTTTTTTCTAATAACTACTTGCTTTTAGGAAAAAAGCTCTCTTCTTCTATGCTTCAGCTTGTGATTGTAAATTAAAATTGTCTATTGTTGCTGACGTAGTAGACAAACTTTTTTGTTGGGTCCTACCGCAACAACTGATTGTGAAAGTCAATATTCGCAAAATTTCTAGGACTGGTATAAGTAAACGAACTGTGTTATATGAGATGTCGTTATAACCGAGTTCCAGTTATCCTATCTTGTTTTTCTCTCGATTTACATCTACCATACGCCCATTCTGGTATATGGTAAAGAGGCCAACAAAGAAAAATAATAGAAAACCACTTTTACAATCTGGTAATTTGATCAGTTTTGATACTTTATTTTATAGGAACACCAACATACATACAGATAACGATCATGTTCGCTTAATTTGCCACCATGTTAAAATCAATATGACTTGACTGTCATCTTTTTGCCTTTGATTACTTGCTTACTATTTATAAACCAAAGACAAAAAAAAAGAAAGCCCTATTTCCTTCAAGGTGGTCGACTTGTCATATCGTTTTTCACAAACTTCAATAAATTAACAGGTGGTTTTTATATGGAATATCTAGTTATCTATGCATCTCTCACATGCATGCCTTCATTAAAAACGGAGCAGCAAATGAATATCAGATATCATCGATCATATTGAATTACACGCCTGTTTGTGGTTAATGAGTCAATTTTTTCTTTTGTTTTCTTACAATATTATTATTATTATTAGTGCTATTATTGGCCATCTGGATATGACGGAAATATATCAATATCTATTATTTGTTTGGCACTGGCTTTTGTAGTTTCTTATAAAAGGAAAATATTTTGTAAAATTTGTAATTCTTTTATTATATCAGTGTGTTTTTTTTTTCGACATAAGAGCTCTTGATTCAGGTAGATTCCCAATTGTTAATGGATCTAGTTGGCATATAGTACCTATAGTAGTAACACTTGAAAAACTACCTTTATCACAATAGATCTTTGATGTTATTTATGTGAATTTTATGCGAATAATACCTACACTTTCAAAATAATAATAATTTCGAACATTTTTATAGAAAAAAAATTATTATTTATAAGTAAAATATCTATACAATAACCGGCAAATCTTTTAAAAAGGGCTCAACTATTACAAAACAAGATAAAGACACACATATATGGTAGATAGATGGTCGTTCTGGGATGTTTCCCAGCTGTTGAAAGGTGTGCAACAACAACTATAAATACCCTCAAAATAGGGGTTGTTAGTTATTGTATAGGAATATTGGTAAATAGGGATGTTACCACTATACATACACACACATTCGACTTGTTCATAATAAATTAGCACAAATTATACTTCCATTTCTCTCTTTTTTTTATTGTTGCTGTTGTTGAAAATCGTAGAGTTAGGTACAAGAGGTGTTGAAAGTTTCTTTCTGTTATCCGTGTTTTATTGTCCGGATTAAAATTCGGTTGATAGAGGGGTTAATTTTAACTATTTAACTTATTAGATTTATACATAAATTGAATTAAATACACTACATTGAACATAACTGTAATAAATTTTTTAGTAGGTGCTTATTGGACCTAGGTACTAAGAAAATACGTTAATTGAATCGTTAATTTCTTAGAAAAAAAAACTAATTAGCAGATACAGGATCACTAAGCAAAAAAAGAAACGAAAAGGTTGAAGGAAATCTCAAAAAATTGTTACTAGCACTTAGCTCTTTTACCGCGCAACTGATGATGGATAAATATGTCTGAAACCGGTCCCGGTGGGAGTCCTTAAATTTCATTAGATTTTACTGCAAAAACCGTCGAAAATTTTGTTTCCTTGTTATTGACCATCAAACAGCTATCTACGACCGTGTAGGTACCTGTATCTTATTCTTTTTAACTTGTTATTTTTCACACATGCTTTCTTTTTTTTTTTGCTAAAGTAGTTGAGTGATTCGATTAGGTGTTCATTTATTTGGATGCACTCCATTTGGTGGCCACTGATCCATTCTTGTCTTTATATTTTCATCTGTCTCTTTTTCTTTTCACACTTTTCACACTTGATATCAGCAAAATTCAAGATTTCACCCCAAAAATACGACCCTCAAAATACCTCTTTTTTATTGTTAACTCATTAATTAATTCGATAAATTAATTGATAACAATTAATTAAACAGGCTGAACTTCAAAAAAAGATTTTTTCAAGAAATTAAATTTAAAATCTAGTTGCCTTTGATTTTACCATAGGTATATACATATATCTATAATACTATAAATATAAACCCTACATTTTATCATATTCCTCCCCATATAACATACACACACGTGTTGTATAGGCGTGGCTTACAATTTTGTCACCGCCCTTAAACCGTCTAGATTAAATGAATAGACTCCACCCACATTTTACAGTTTATGTGTGCAGTAGAGGCTTTACACACATGTGCGTGTTTGGCTTGTATGTGTGTCACTACATACACGAAACTACCCTTGTATTAAAAAAATAAAATAAAATAAAAAACAGCCATCAAGTCGACACTTATTAACATTAAAATTAATAATAATAACAATAATAATATAATGTAAAACAAATGAAAATCAATGTACTGTTATAATGATATGATATCTACATTAATTATGATTATTATTACTATTATTATTGTTATTGTATTTGAATAAATATGATCAACAACTGGATAATTTGAATAATTAAGGATTTATATGTGGAGAGAAAATTTTGATCTTGTGGGGGTGGAATTTGTCTCAATTGACTTAATCCTTGGATTGAGTATGTGATAAAATAACATCAAATATCCTCTTTTCATCTATTGAACGAAAAAAAAAACACACACATTTAATCCTCTTCAATTCCTATATGTATATATTTAATCCTTTCAAGGATTCCTGTAGGATATTCACGTTCTGAGTACTTAAAATGAATAGAAATGCGTGGAGTGAGAGTGGAAAACATGTGAAAATTCCCACAACACCAGATTTAATATACTTAAGTCACTTTGTGATATCCACAATCATAAATAGAACAGGATAGATATAGATTTCTGTATGACCCAAAAATTTTAAAATCGGAACAAATTGGGATTAAATCTTAACGGTGATTTGAACATCACCCTCACTTCGAATAATAATAATAATAATAACACCATGTTGGTATAAAGCAGTGTGAATCACATATGTGTGTAGTCGGGGGTAGTTTTCATTGAAGAGATTGAGATCAGTATAACAGTACCGGCATCGAAAGGGTATCTATCTTTACCAGATAGATAGAGTTGACGATGATGAGACGACGTCGACGTCGACGATGGTGTAAGTATTAACAACAGTTTCTATCTGTATGTAATGTGTGCGTTTGAGCGTCCTCAGCGTCGTCGACGTCGTCGTCGTCGTCGTCGTCAATGTTGAGGGAGAGACGCATTCGACTGGACGTAACAGCTGATGTCACTCTTTCTTCTTTCTCTCCCCCTAAAATTCAACGCGTAGAATTTTCATTAAAATTATTCTCCTCTCTCGGTATATGTGTGTGTGTGTGTACCCAAAAAGGGAATCATCAACACGATAATTTCATAAAATATGTATTCTGTTGGCTTATCTTTTCTTATATTAAATGTTTCACAGTAAAGGGGTTAGAATGGAAGAAAATACAGAGGGGTGAAAGTTGATGATTGTGGAAATATCAGAAAATCATCGGAATATTTAGAGAATAGTCAAAAAAATTTTCAATAAAAAATAATAATTAATTATAAATTAATTGGGTTTGATCAAGGTTTGTTAAATTTTAACAGACGATTAACTCTTCAAATGTTCTATGATATTTTTATGAAAAATTTCGACTTTTCTATAGGGTACATTCCGACTGATAAATCCAGCATTGGTATGAAACCCTGTCTACAATCATTCCGCATGTCTTACCCTATTTCCGATATGATTAGACCACCCTTGAAGAACACGTATCGAATCATAACAAATCCTACCAATAAATCAACCCTTTCAGAATTTCTTCTTATTTTTCCCGTATTTCTATGTTATTTTTCCATAAAATAAAATACTAAATCATAATTATTGTAATTAATAATAATTATTATTAGTATAATTTTTTTTGGCGGGATTTGATCGCGCTCTGTGATTCGAACCCGAACTCCCTCAAGCGTCTAAACTATTTACTAGAAATTTTAAAATGTTCCCTCTAAAACAGCGCCCTCTAAACGGCAGAATTTCTGTACGCACGAATGAACAATTTTCACGAATAAGAAACGGGACGATCGATGGCTTGTAGTCTGTGCAAAAGGTTAACACCCACTTGTCGCTGATTGGTGATTGTTATTCAGTTTATCTAATTTGATTGGTTGAATTTGTTGGGTAGTTTTGACAGTTGTACACACCTAAAATAGAGGTGTATAAGGGGACCCTTTTACGTATAATGATAGATTTCAAGTATCAGTTGTTCTCGTGCTGTTGTGTGTATGCCAACCATATACACACACAAACACATGTATACATATACATATATACAGACGCATATGTATATTATACTACACATAAACAACAAATACTTAAACAGGAAAATCTAAACTTGTCGGACCGGTCAGTGGTTTTCCTCTATTATCATTATTATTACTGATAAGTAATAATAATAATAAAATTTAACACAAATCATTGAATCTAAACAGATTAAATCAAGTATTGTTAAATTGTTTAATTGAGTTTAAATAATTTTTTCGGGTAAACGGAACAAGATCAAATCAACTGTGATTTTATTGTTATTAGGTATTATTTTTTTTTGATCGAAAGTGATTTTTGAAAAGAAGTGGACAATTATGGTGCTTAAAATTTAAACAACATTTGAGCAACAAAAAAATCATCTCTAACAAAAGTAAGTTTAGTTTTATTAAGTTTGCGAACTGTTAATTTTATATGGTGGAATTAAAAATAATTATACGGTAACAGCTTGATTATCCGCCGGCTAAATTTTATACAATACTCGGTTATCAGGATTTTTGAAAATCAAATCTACAACCACTTGAAATTATTAAATTACCAACCACTCGAGATTTATACCTAAAGCTATTCTTTACATATTTAATATTTATGCCGCGATTTATTCAAATTATATAGAAAGAAATTTTATTTTATTTATTGGTAAATAAACGTAATTCTAATAAGAAAGAGAAGGATAAATAGACGTCGAAGATATAGATTGTGTTAGTAGAGGAAGAGATTTACGGAGAGAAGTAAATAAACCTTCTCTAACCTAATAATCGTTAATAAAGAGTGAAAACGATGGTGCGCGTTCCCGGATTATTAAACCACCCTCTATAACGATTTGTTATATTTTATCTTGTTATCCTATACCTACCTATCTATTTATTATATAAAATTAGATTCCTACTTGCAATTAGTTTCTCTTCAATAATAGCTTTACTTTTAACGAAATAATTTGGACTAAATACCTGCGTAAATTGTGAAAAGTACGTATAGAAAACAATTTAAGAGACTACTTGCAATGTTTAATTAGATAAATTGTTTGTATTTGATTACAAAGATACCCAATAGATAATGGGAAGGAAAAAAAGGCAAATATTGAGGCAGTAGAGAATTATTAGAAAAATTGACAGAAAAGTTTTATAGCTATTTAAACAAAAATTCCTTCAAAAATCAAAAAAATTATTTTCGAACGGCAATTTATCCAAAAGAGTCTCAGTTTGATCTCTTCAGTTCAGTTTAACTTTTGACAGTTTTTGTTTAGGAAAGTAAAGGAACGAGTCCTTAGGTAAATTAAATTTTCTGGATTCATAAAAATTTTAAAATCCTAAAAAGATTTTCTCCTAATTTTTTTGCTGTTTTCGTTGTTTTCCGTCACGTTTGCACTTCATTTTATTTCGTTATTTATTTTTTCAAAATTTTGGACGCCGTAACACCAAAGACTACGTTTTTTTATTGCTCTTCGTTGTATCCTACTTCCTCCGTTATGGTTAACAGAAAATTTTCAAGTTTGTTCCAAAATATCACATTTATGCCTTTCTGGCTTACTTATTTTCTTTTTAGTTTCCCTTTTATTGTCTTCGAATATCTCTTTAATTTGGAAAAATTAGCATTAAATAAGATAATAAAGAAAAAACGAGCATAAATTGATAAAAAGCGTGCTGAAAACTCAACAAATTACATAAACCCCTGAATATCGCTTTTCTTTACTTTACTTCTAATTTCTAATTAGTTTAATTAGTTACTAATTAACAATAGAAGACATACAATTAGTAGCAAAAACATTCTATAATAGGAGTAAATTCATATATGGAGATAACAAATTAGGGTACAAACAGGCGACGTGTATTAGGGATGTTTTGCAATACTGTACGTACAGTACCTATTGAGCAAAATCGAGGCCCATAATGAAAACCTTAAACCCCCAAAAACCGTCGACTCTAAATTTGAAAATCGTTTACCGATGACTATTATCATCTCTGAGATCAAAGTGTGACATACAAAATAAAACTAATACCTCCTTCCCTTTGGCGAGGAATGATAAAAAACAAGTTTATTGTTCATTCTGTTAGAAGGATTTGGCAAAAAACTTTTAAATTTGTTTATAAAAGCTTCCAATTTGGATTTTTATTTTTCCACAATTGATTCTAAAAATTCTGAATACAAAAGTTCTTGTGTTAAAGTTTACTAATTAAATATAAATGTCTTATTATTGTTGTTTTCTTTAACAGTTTCATATTTTGTAGGTATGAATAAATAAATTGTAATTAAATCTAAATTGAATCACTTGAACTAATTAATGTCGCACCAACGTTTTTATTTGCTACACGCATTTTTCCCTCTGTAGTAGTAGGTAGGTAATGTGTATTCTCAGAATGTCGCACAGTTTATTCGAGTGGTTGGATATTATTTACTTATTTACTTATTTACCCATCCACTTAATATAATAAACACCTCTAAAAGTAAAGATGATGATAGACGTGGGTGGTTAGTAGTAGTAGTCGAGTCAATGTGTATAGAAAACGGATGGGGAAGCAACTTCCGGTTAGTGAATGTGTGTGGACGACCGTCGATCGACGTCGAGACGCCTTTTGTATTGAATGGTGACACAGACACACACACACATATACATATAGATATATAGATAGACAGATTTTACTACCAACACATTTGAAAAGAGAAGTGAAACGGGGCACGTATCCGTCGCCTACTTACTTACACATAGAGGAATTTGAATTGATATAAAATAGAGATTGAGAATGAGAGAGGGTGGTATAGTTAGTTGGATTTAACTGGCTCTTAGTTTCATTTACCCCTCGAAGGGTTTATAAATGAAATTAAGACTGTCACAATCAGAGAGAATATATAAAGAAAACAGAAAATTAAGAGGAAAAATTAGAGTAAATAATAGACGATTAAAAGACAACGGGGTGGAGGATTAAATTTTATATATTTTGTATAAAAATATAGATAAGTTTGTAGATTTAATGTTTTTTTTTTATATTACAGGGTGCTGTGTTGGGTGTTGTAGTGGGTGTGTGCTAGGAAATCATCATTCTCCCGGCACAGCAGCTGGGGGCGGTGGCACCATGGCCATCCGCGATCACCTCTGTCGACGATATGGCACACAAAGGTAAAGGTAATCATCGACAAAAACAAATGAATAAACAAAAATAAGTATAAATTGTATTTTTGTTTCAATGAATTCTTTGTCTTTGTCTATTGATTGATAAAATTTGATAAATGTAAAATTTATCATCGTTTCCTATTGCTATCTTTGTCTGTTCAAAATTATCACCACCACCACGAGCAAGAGTCCATCAGAAATGCTTTTGTGCGGCCGTTAGTTATTTGATGTTGTAAGTGATTTTTTTCGTCGTTCACTTTTCTGTTAAAAAGAACAGAAAAGAAAAGGCGACGAAAGACGGTGATAGAAGGGGGTGTAGTATGTGTGACCGGAGTTGTCGTCCGTCCGGCCTTTCTTCGTCCAAGTGGTGTGCGTCCGGTACTTAAAAGATATTTACGGGGGTTGGTTGAGCAAAAAAAAATTGAGGAGCAAAAAGGGACGAGTCATTTTATGGACGCAATTTTAAATTTACTACCCCTAGATTGTAAAGGTTCGCAAATCAAAAAAAAAAGAACGAACGTAAGACAATTTAATGGAGAAGATGCTATAAATGGGACAAAATTTTAATAAGTTTATGGAAAATAAAAAGAAGATGCAAAAAATACCTATAGTAGGCTAGACGATTTTAGCCGAGTTCAGCAGTTCTCAACCCTTTTGGAGACGCGTACCATTTAAATCACGTTTCACATGTGTAAAGCAATGAGTTGGATATTTGACTGATTTACTTGCGTACCACCAAATTCTATGTCATATTACCATTAGTGATACCACTGATTGAGAAACGCTGGTCTAGCTAGTTGAATTCAATCTAATTATTCATTCAGTAATAGTGGATTAATTAAATGGTTAAGCTTGTCGTTAATGAAGTCCACACTCAATACATCGACTAGTTACGCGATCTCTACGCGATTATTACGCGATCATTTTGTGATTATTACACGATGTATTGCAATTTTTTTTACTGAAGACTGCAAAGAAATGCACAGTTTTTGTTGGCCTTAATAGAATTGAGCAATAAAGACCCATAGCTGTAAATAATTGTAATTTAGAGATCGAGTCGTCGTCGCATCGTAAAGACCGTAATAACATAAATAACAAAAACGAATGTGTTACGTTGTGATAACGTTAAAATGTATGAATCTTCGTCTCTTTATTGTACATTTTTTTTTTCTTCCTGTTGTCCCTACAATCTTCTTTATGTGAAGCCAAAGATAGAATGGCTACCCCACTTTTACAATAAATGACTGCTAACATATAAAAATACTTTATCAAAAAACAAAAAAGTATACTTAATTATATCAAATTTTTTTTTGTATTCCTACAGTTTTTCATGTATTTATTTATTTTTATATACATATATGTGTGTATGTTTGTATAGAATAGAGAATAATAAATCAAAGAGTCACCCCAGAACTAAACAATAATAAATATCAATGAGACATAAAGAAGTAGTGGTGGTGACAAGTTAGACTTCCTATGATAATGCACACCCTCTAACACATACATATATACAGATAGTACAAAATACACATAACTACAAAGGGGGTGGGTCGTCTTTATCTATCTATATTGTATATGTATGTGTATGTGGAAACGACTTTTCGCCTATAAGACGATATCCTTCTTTAACACTCTTCATATAAACCAAAATTCTTCTTCATCGTCTTCTTCTTCTTTTTGTGTATTCTAGAGACTCCTTCATGCGTCCTGTGATATAAAAATCGAGGACTGTTCACCTTTCACTACCAGATTCCATTTGTCACGTGAAGATGTGAATAAAAGCCTTTTGTGAACTATTCCTTTTACAATACATATACCTACACACATACATTCAAACGTACAAATACATGTACAACCCCTAGACAGACTGATTTTTACTGATTTATGGTGTTCTCTTTGCTTGCTGTATAAGTATTGTTTTTTTATATAAAAAAAAAACCTACTTATCCTTATTAACTTCAGAGTGAGAGGAATAGATTTGATAGAGCTAACTTATAATAAAACTTGAGAAATTTCACACCCAATTAGTAGAGGGTAGGAAAAATAATATTGGTATAATAGAATTGTCAAGAACTGTACGTATAATAATAAAATTGAAGAAAAGCGTAACAAATTTCGTTTTGTGGGGTGTATTTCTTTTGATTCTCATAATACATTTGACAGGAGAAGATTTAATTCGTTTTGGTGTAAACCAATAATATTCTACCCTTAACAATCAGTACAGTATGATAAAATAAAATATCAATCAAAGTTGTCTAACAATAAGAGGACACAAAATTAATGTCGTAGCTTCATTGATACCCACATTTCTGTCAAATTAAACACACTATCAAACCGAAAACTTATTGTTTTGCATGAGGCCCGGCGCATATTGAGACAGAGCAGGGCAGGGCAGAGCAGTTCAGTTTTTTGTATTCCATGTAAGTTAATGAAGCATCGCATATTGCCGCGCACTGTAGGGTAGTTCAGTTCAGTACTGCCTGGCGTAGTTTTTGAACAGAACTGTCCTACACTGCTCTGCTCTGTGCTGCCCTGTGTGCCAATATGCGCCGGCCCTTAGAGCCCGCTCACATCGTCGACGTTTTGGTCGCTTGATAGTTTTGTCGCATTGAGGACGACCGAGATGCTAAGTTAGACGTACCGCCGTTCCATTGTATTTCCATGACTACCACTGGCGTATGGCGTACTCCGTTGTTTGGTGGTGATAACTCTCG